>PPHD01007219.1:6988-23383 GCA_002909625.1 Bambusicola thoracicus
AATATCTTCAGAGATTCATCTTTCACATTCCTAGGTGGCAGTAACAACCAGGGCTATAACAGCATACCACCTCCCATTCTGCAAGTGATGAGTGAAAAAATGGTTATTGAAACAGCAAGTGTAAAATAATAGCATGTTTTTGTTCAAAGAGAGGGATTAAGAACATAAAACCAAGCCTTCGTAATTCCAGGAAACTTCACAAGAGACTTCCAGTTTACACTGGTCTGCAGCATCCCTGTCCCATGCTAATCACCCTGGGCACTGAGAGAAACCTCACCAAACTTTGGATCTAGAAGAAGAGATCAGAAGTTACCAGGGGAGCTTTCTACAGGAAATCAAACCACTCTCCAACTCCCCTTCTGCAGAAGCAAGCTATGCGACAAAGAAATCCTTCTCACTGACTTCAGGTGACCAGCAGAAGCCCTGAAGCAATGGGAACACAATGGTGGTAGTGGCAGCACAGATGGTCCCAGAGCAGGCCTGGGTCCAGCTACAGGCTGAGCAGTGCAAAGCCAATTCTGTGAGCGCAGCTTGAAAATGCTTGTGGTAAACTTAATGAGAGGCTTTTCTTGATGAAAAATTGGCAGCTGTTGACAAGTTCATTGGTTTTGAAGGGTTTCATTATGAGAGAATATGCAAACAGCCTTAACAAGGTTCTGCTCAGCTTTTATACGTCCCCGTCTGCACAACAGCCTTGATTAGGTAAACACAATAATAGCTATTTCTCTTCAAAGGTGTACCTCTCAGCTAGCTGTGCAACAGCGCAGGATAATTAGGGTGAAGAATCAGTGCTTCTGTAACTGGGGCAGACAGATAGCTGTCTGTTTACTCTCATGCTGCTAAAATCCTTTTGGAAATTTGGTGCCAGGTTTGCGGGGTTTTGAAATTATTATTGTTATTTTTAAAGGCATTAAAATATAGCACTGAGATCACAATCTTGGGTTCCCACTCAGTTCAAAGGATCCATTGACTTCATAACCTCTAACAGAGACAAAGGTATCTTAACGCACTTCATTTTAGCCAGCGTGGAAAAGCAACTAAAATAAAAGTGACAGATACTATATTCCTAAAATTGGGCATTGAGTCATTTGGACAAACTGTGAGACTCTTGTCTCACTCCCTGGCAATCAGAAGACAAAATGTCAGCTATTTTCTGTTTTTTAAAAGGAAAAAAAAAAGGACAACTGACTAGAGGCTAATTCTGGACCACTATAGCTCTCAGGGGATTGTCTTACTGCAGATGACTCACATGACAGATGTATTTTATCAATACAGATGCCAAGCCATCTTTTGGCAGCATGTTTTCAAGGACCATAGTCAAAATCATACTTTTTTTCGAAGTGTATTACGTGCCTGCAGTGCCCTTGGATTTATATGTCTGTGCTGTACAGCAGAGTTTCAAAACCATCCAAACAAAGGTCCTGGGCAGTTCAAGTTCACTTTTACTGAACAAAAGGCAAATTTGGCTTATTACAATTCCCCTCCAGTGCAAAATGAACACTAAAGATTAGGCCAATTCAATTATGTCATGCCACTTTTTTTCCTGAACTGTGAGACTCTCTGGTTTTCCAGTTCCACACTTGGTCCAATAAGAAAAAGTATATGTAGCTGCACTTGAAAATGAAATCATGTGCTGCTTCATTCTGTTGTTTGCTTCTTTTTTTATTGTTTTTTGGTGGTGGTAGTTTTGTTTGTTTGCTTGTTTTTGCTTTGTCATTTCACAGTATTGTTGCAATGACTAAAGGATATTAGGACAAGATGTATGTGTGCTCTTGGGAAGAAGGAACCTCTATACAAAACATATAACCCTCTGAATATATATACCAAGCCATAACTAGGGTGCTATACAATTTTCACTCTAGCTCTCCCTCTCATGAAAAAAACTTTCATTGTATACAGCTTAAAAAGAATCAGATTTGAGCATCAAGATGCAGAGTGAGCAAAAACCCCAGAGCAGACAGACCCAAGCTGGGTCCCATCATCCTCAGCTATACTTCACAAGACTAAAATCTGAAATCTTTAGCACCTTGTGCACCAAGAGCAAGACCAGATACCACATCTAGAACTATCACTGCCACAGGTGTCAGACACTGCATCAATACTCACAGCTGAAGACAGGAGCGGTTCCTCAGATGTTCAAAGGACTCTTTTCAATATTTTGTTCATTTGAATGCTTTCCAGCACCGTCATCCTGTGGTACTGAGGTCTGCATATCAAAAGCCAAGGGGAGAAAGTCTGGTGTCCAACTCCAAACTTTTCATGCTTTACAAATTTTAAAGGTAAGTTAGTGGCAACAAGGACCGCACCCATGATGGTGAAATCATGGGGTTGGAGGTTTTTGTTTCTTGAATTGTTTCTTCCTTCAGATAAAGGTGATTTTTAAAGTAAGCTATACATTATACAAAACACATACACAAAATCATATTGATTTTGACTTTAACAGTCAGCATCTTTAGTCTCATTAATGTATAAGCACCTCCACTACAAGGGAAAACAATTAGCATTTAATTTTGTTCCAGACAGCATTGGTGCTCTTTCATGCCTCTCTCTCCCTCAGACCTGCAAATTGTCTCGGACTTCAGTCTGCAACAGTTGCTATTACCACCCTGGAGGAGTCCAGGCATGAAATCTGTGAATAAAGAGCTGTAGGAGTGGAGTTTCACATCAGTTTTGCCAGGTCAACAAAGGCGAACTAGGAAAACGTGTCCAACGCACTGTCTGTTCAAGCTTCAAACAAATCTGACCTTCCCATTAGGAGGATGACAAATTGCCAGACCACAGCATCAGAGCAACCCTTGGCAGAGCTTGCCCAAATTCTTTCTAACCTTTTGAAAATAATATATTGCTGTTTCATATGAGCTGCTGTGTGAACAGCCCTTGTCTAAGCACTAGCTTGGGGCCTTCACATTTGTTAAGCTGATTGGATTCTGCTGGTTTTCTTCTAGGGTTATTCCCCTAGAACACTTGATAATTGCAAGAACCTCACCTAGATTCCAGTCTATGCCCAGACTGGCCTGGTTTGATCAGTTTAAAACATTTTCAGAAATGTCAGGGGAAAAAAAAAAAAAAAAAAAAAAAAAAGATAATCCATTATTATGCTTCTCAGAAAGACTAAAAATCCCCAGTTTAATGTTGGTTTCAGTTCCAGCTATGTAAGCCAGTGGTTTGAGACTTGTCTGAGCTCAGCATCTTCATTTTATCAGAACAGTAACCTTGTTTGACACTGTTTCTCATAATGAGGTCACCTGGTTATATCTCCTATAAAGAGAGGCCATTCTGTGCCGCTCATAAGAACGTGCTACACATTTCTGGCATATTTTACACGTAAACTATACTGGAGGCAGAAAATCTTTGATCCGCCTCTTTC
Source organism: Bambusicola thoracicus (assembly GCA_002909625.1). NCBI lineage: Eukaryota > Metazoa > Chordata > Aves > Galliformes > Phasianidae > Bambusicola > Bambusicola thoracicus. The sequence goes on from PPHD01007219.1 coordinate 10,356, forward strand.
CTTAGGTTATACCTCCAGTTATCACAATGAGCAATCAAACACTGATGGAACTTTTCCATTTTAATTACATTCAATAACTCCTCTAATTTCTGTATTATTAATATTCTTCCAGGCAATATTGGAAACCCAGATGTCATACTGTGACAAAAGTGTAATTTGAATAAGCTCCACTGAATGGCAAGAGTGCTGGAAGCTGAAGGATTTTTTTGTTTGTTTGGTTGGTTATTTTGTTGTTGTTGTTTAGGTTTTTTGTTGGTTACTTAGCTTGGTTTTTTTTGAGCATTACAATCCTGAGGCAATTTTGTGGTTGTCTCTTTCATTAAGGTCACCTAACACCTTTAAACATTATGTCCTCAATCGCTGCTCATGAACTGCAAATACTCCCACTTTCAAACCGTATGTTTAAAGACAGTCTTGACAAAGACAGTCAAGACTGAAAATTTACATCCATTTCTACTATTAAAAATTTTCTGCTATTTAAAAATGCACTATGGGGGAAACATGGAGAGACAAAGAAAACTTTACGGGGAGAGAAACGTGAAAGAATGCAAGGATGTTTCAAGTAAAACTAGAAGCTATTCATGTGGCCAAACTATTAAAGCCTGTATGTCATTAGCAAGACATCCTTCAGCAGACCGCTAAGTAGGAAATTTTAATAAATTCATATCTCAGTTTCCTTGTATGTGTAAGAGCAATGTACCCCAATGAGTCACGTTGTGATGTGTACTTCTGAGTAGGAATGGATCTTATTCCAGCCATGATGTAATTTCTTTTTTAAATTTTCAGTGAGAAATCACAACAGATGAATTTCTGTTCAATAAAGCATGTCTTCAAAAAATGTCTTGTAGCACTTCAGAATTGTGACAACAGCAGCCGAAGTAATACAGCAATGCATGTGGTAGAACAGATGGCTATGAGGAACAATTACACATTCAAATATGTTTAAAGGACATGGTACAGCAATAGCACTCAGATGGTCAGGTTGGACTTGATGGTCTTTAAGATCTTTTCCAACCTGGATAATTCTATGATGATGTGAGATGAACTTCACCTAAAAACAAGATTTTTGGGTCAAGGCTAATGAGGCATGTGATACAACAGAAACACATGTGGCTGAGCTTATCTGAGAATTTGCCCAATATTGTGAACAGTTCTGCTCCAGTGCCAGAGGACCTCAGCCTGCACAGAGGACCTCTGTGAACTGTTCTTTAGGCATTAAGTGGGTCTGAGGATGCAGAGAAGAAAAAGGCAGAGATTACCAGAAGCAACAGGAAATTAAAAAAAAAAGTTTGTTTTTACATTCATCATCTCTGACTGTTTTGTTAACAGAGAATCACTAACCTTATGGGTTTTCCTCATTCAGAAACAGACACTTCTACTGCCTCTACCTACTGCACCAGCCAACAGCACCATGAGCTGTTCAGGCTCAGAGGTTGCTACAGAGGAAAACCCTTTTTAGGAGCACAAGAAGGTTAGAGTCTTTCCGTTCTTCCTGGATACTACACTGTATCTTTGTTTTTCCTGGGAAACTACTGTTCTCTTAAGGATTGTTTTCTGCATAGAATAGAAAAAAAAATACATATATATTTAAGAAGGCAATAAGGAAGTTGCTAAATCTGGGAATGGTGAAATGCCAGAGACAGAAAAACCTCTGAAGAGTCTTCAGAAGGGTCAAATGGCAGAGGCTGGGTCATCAGTTGCAAAAAGAAGTCAATCAGAACTACAGTATCCTGTTAATTAATCCTCTCTGAGCTTCATTTAACATCGAATAGTCTGCAGAAATTTGGCAAAGAATAATAGAAAGAAAAGTCTCTGAACCAGGCCAGGGATGTCACTAGAAAGCTGATAACCAAATTGACACACAGAGAAATCAAATAGATCATCTTCCCTCTTTCTGCCCTAAATGGAGTTTTGATGTAAACTGATGTAAATCATAAAATACATTACTCACATTGGCCTTTTACTGCTTCTACCCACTTGCTTTAATCGGCAGTCAACTAAAAGTAGGTGCTTGCTGCTTGTGCAGGCAGACATCAAGATCCTCAACACCTCTGTGGCCCACTTATAAAACAGATAGCATTGGAATTAGTGATGGAGAAGGCCTCGGAAATTATAGAGATCTTCTCCCATCTCTGTGCAGATTACTTTTGCCTCATCCCACTTTTCAGACCCTTTTTTTTTTTTTTTTTTTTAAACAGGAAAATGCAAATGATAACATACCAAGATACCAAGAGCAGGACTTGCAGATGAAAAGGAGCACGAGGTGTAGACATTCATTGGAATATTTGGGTGAAAAGCACAATAGAAGTACAAAGAATTACTTTTACTGCATATATTTGGCTTCTGGTTCTAGCTGTTGCAGCGTTTAGATGAAGTGTGTTCTATCTTATTTGCTGTGTTGCATTTCCAAATGAATCAGCTGGTAGAGGACCTTGAGGACCAGGTGCATTTTGCCTCCTGTGAGAACACCACATCAGTGTTTTACTGAGCACATGGTAGCTGTTTAGCTCCTTGTCTTCCTCACTCAGCAAAATACCTGTGGTAATCCACAATTGGTGGTCTGGTTCTAAGAACACCTATTGTCCCTTCCATACAATGCATGGGTCCTCACAGTGTTATATTCAGAGGCTTCGGCATTTCTGCGTCTATGTTAATGACACATTTCAAGTGAGATTCTTTCCCCTTGTTTTCTTCCACTAGTTGCTTTACAGTGCTCTAAAAGTAAGGCTTTTGATGCAGTCCTACTGAAACAGGGCAGAGTGACAGGCACCAGATAATGGCTTTGAAAGCTTTTGAGCAGGAGTCACTCATCAATAAACTTAAATGTCAGTAGTATGTGCCTTATTGGAAGATTTCATTACAGCTCTCCTGCACCAAGTAGCTTCGTACGGTAATTCTCTCACATAATCCCTTTTTTTTTTTCCTGACTAATTATTTGGGATATTACTCCTCTCTTCTGCTGCAAGAAATTTGTGAGGTAAGCCTTATTTGGGGAAGTATATCTCCCAAGAAATAAAAGAACAACCAAATCAGAAGCAGGTTTCAGACCAAGCAGGCACTGGCACAGCACAGTAGATACATACAGAATTAAGTGGCAGCAGCTATTCCTACATCCTCTTACACCATTCTGAAGTTCTCCTGCAGGTTTATTCTCTAGTGAGTGTAAATGGTCATGCAGAAGGGCCCAGGCAAGGCAGCAGTTTGGCCTCAGGCATCACATCCACACTACAAGTCATTGCGGCTCTCATAGTTCTAGAGCTATAATGGGAAAAGGGAAGATAGAGGCATAGGTTCGGGCAGAGGCTGATAATTGCCCATGTGAATATTACATTTACATTATTTATGCTGAAGCCTGGACACCAACAAAATTAGGCACCCACTATTAAAACAGTAAGTGACTTGTTAAACCATCCTATAACCTTATGAAAGCCTATAAATTTGTGGTGAATCTGTGGTCTGATGTTTTTTATGCTAGAAACCAATGGGAAACTGCTGATGAGAAAGGAGTCCTTTCTCTGCTGTGGCAGCTATTTGCAGTGTGTGATTTAATTAATCTCAGCCCTCCACTACCCCTGCAGAACTGACTTATTTGCTCATTTAACAAAATTCAAACCTCAAGCATCTCATTGGCCTCTGGAAAAGGATTAACCCCTTTGAAGCCAGCATCAGCACCTTCAAGAAGCAGGCGTGAACTGCTCCTGGGGACTACTTTCATCTCCTGTTTTGTCCTCTACTGTCTATTTGAAATGTAGCTTTAATAGAATCAAATAGCACTTGCGCAGGACAGCCTCCAAAGCACATTGGACTCAAAGCAAAAAAGGTTACAACACAGCAACTCACCCTGCTTCTCATGTCACTGAAAAACCATGCAGATGTTTCTGAGATGTAAGAGATTAGGAGAGGTGGAAGTTGTATGTGAAGGGCCAGAATGCTCCTGGGAGAGGCTATGGCAACATAGCTCTGTTTTAAGACCACAGCTGAGAAGGCTGTACTTGGACAGAATTTGTGAGCAGGGCAGTCAGCATCATTTGGTCACAGAATGATCCAGAGGAAAAAAAAAATAATCCAAGCCATAATGAACTCCTATTTCCTTTCCATCCATAAGAGGAATATATCCTAAGTTACTGTATATTAATAATAACACTGTTACTTGACAGTCACTCTATGATAGGCTATGACCTCATCCGCATTTTCATCCCTTGGCAAACACATTCTCATAGCAAAAATTATGAGGAAAAAAAAAAAAGGGAAATTACAGATCTGAGCATAGTGATTGTGGAAAAGATAGACAGAAATTAGATCTTTATACAAATAGTGTAATTTTTAGCTTTAACAATCACTGGCTTGATGTTGCAGAATGCCTACGACAGATTACATTAATCATATTTTGACTGCATACAAAGAACAGAGGTGTCTCATTCTCCTGGCCACAGTGGAGTTCCAATCTTTTCACACTTTAAGATGGTATATTTTCAAGGACACCTCAATACATCTTGCTTTTGGATTTGCTTGTTTGAGGTGTTTTAAAAGTATTTTTTTGAACAAAATCATGGAAATCTCCCTGGTATCACAAAGCTAGAGTTTTCCCTGGTTTCTACCACCCTGCTTCAATATTTTGCAACTTATTTAATACTTCCCACCTTAAAACACAGTTAGCTTTTTTGTTTGTTTGCTTTTAAATTAACCTTTTGCGTAGGAAAATGAGGTAGTCTTCATATGCCTAAAAACTCTTGACCAGGATTTCTAATTTGAGAAATCCTAATTTGTCACCTTAAACAACAAAACCAACCAACCAAAAACAAACAAACAAAAATCCCAGGTAAATAGGAACTCTGAATGTTATGCTAAAACGGTTTCTCAAAACTATTGACATTTTATTTTACAACTATGTACAACCACAAAAAACATCCAGCTAAAACACCTCAAATCCAAATGCATTCACTTTTTGGGTGACATTTGGTGCCATTTCTTTGTAGTTAAGTTTTCTAAATACTGATCAAATTAACCAAATAGTATTCAGTGAAAAATCCTCCACTTTCTTTTCCGTCTTACCTTAAGTTGACTATACAAAGTCAAATTTCACAATTAGCTGTTTGCCAGACTGTGTTGTCACTAACAGCTGTCCCCTCCTCCCAGGTACCACATTCTCTCTCTTTTTTTTTCCACCTACTGCATGCTTTCCTTCTGCTCCAAACAAAATCTCTTCCCATAGGCAAGCATCCCGCATGTGTTTTAGGAAGGAAGGTTTTGTACTTTTAATAACAGGAGCAGTCACATTGCATAGCATTATGAACTATAGTTTGACTTGTAAATAAGGTTGCTAGAAGTGAACCAGATGTTTCTTGGGATCCAGTAATCAAGGCCAGGTGCTTGGTGGGTTTGTGTTTAATTTTCACATAAGTTAAAATTTGACTGGTTATGATAGAGCACTCTGAGTCCCTTTCAAAGATAAAGACTGCTGGTGCACATAACATTATGGAAAGACCAAACTTCCAAAATACCGGCTAATGAACAAGCATGATCAATACCAGCAACGACAAGATGTTTGTGGATGAATTAGCCATTGTGTTCTTTCATCAGTTACAGAGCAGTCAATGAGATGTGTCATGGGAATTTAAAAGAGAGATGGGAAATAGAACAAGTTAATAGAAAGTAACTGCAGAATAATCACAAATTGATTCAGCTTATATTTAAAACCAAAGAATAAATATGAGTATGTCTTTAGCTAGGGATTTGGATTTCAGAAAAGCAAATTTAGACAAGCTAAGGAAGCTGATTAGCAGAATCATCTGGACTGAAATGATACAGTAACTTGACAGTGGAATGAGAAAGGGATTTTCTACCACCTAAAAAGCTAAAAGTGACAGAAAAATTTACCCCACTTTTTTATCTAATTAAATATCCATCTTTAAAAAGATACTAAAAATATATCATCCAAAGCTATATAAATAGAAGATATTAGGACATAAGTAAAAAAAAAAAAAAACCTTGAAAGAACTAGAAAGGGAAAAGGACAGATCAGTAAGTAAAGCTAGATTTCACAGGTCAAGACACACAAAGGTAAAAAAGGAAACTGCCAACACTGATCTGAGTTAGATTCTGCAAACAGCAAAATGCCCATTGGCTGGCACAGCAGAAAGAAACAAGGGGAAAACTATCTGCTCGTCTAGGTGGAGGGTTAACCTGTAGATTAAAGATTAGCTTGGTGTGATGCCAAAATTAAAGGAATAATGTACATAGATTTTCAATATAGATGGATGCATTGACAGCAATGGCAGTAAATGGTCTCAAAATAAAGACACAGAAATTAAAGGTACTACCCTGGAGAGGAAAGCAAAACCCAAGGAGGGTAGCACTTTCAAATGAATATGGGAAGGGAGGAAGTGAAAGTTGTCTGGTTGCTAGAAGTAATATCTGGCACACAGCGTAAGAGTTTTTGTGACCCAATTTTAGGAAGCGTTGCAAATCAAATGTGGTAACTTATAAATGGGAACTACTTACAAGGAAAAGGAAAAGGGGAAACAGGATCAGGAAACTTCTCCAAAAATGATCCAATCAAAAAGCCTTAGGTCAGCTTTGGAAGAAAAAGAGAACACAAGACATGGGGATAAATACAAAACAGCTACAAAGGGTAATAGCTTAATTTCAGTGGGAATTAACTATTAAATGAGTGCTGCTTCTGGCTCTGCCCTAGTCCAGCTAGTTCCCTGAAAAGTCCAGAAACAAGAGGAGCATGGGAAGGAAAAGCAGCTAGCCATGCCAAGTATGTATTTTCTGTCACTTGTTGTGTCATGGGCATTCACATGTATCGCAGTCACTTCCTCTTGATATGCTTATACAGGAAGAAACTTTCTTGTCATAAGGGATTCTTTTTAATGTCCTGGAGCCAAGTACTTCCAGCTATATCTACCTTCCTTCTTCCATCCGTTCCCACTGTTACTCTCATACAGTTCTATTTGATGATGCTTCCCGATTCTGTCAGTGATGCATTTGTCTTATTTGTGCAAAGATCACTAATGAGAATGAACAGGGTCAGATCCTCCAGGAACCTGCTGCTACTTCTTCTTTAAAAGCAGGCTATTTCCCCTGCAGTCAGTTCCTGGCTGTGCTCTGCTTCTCTCTGGTAATCTCAATAATTCCAACCTGACTGCAGTACTGAAATCTAAAATAAATCATGATCAAAACTGGTATGGATCCCCTAAACTCTTACTGAAATTCACTTCCAGCCTGTCAGGACTTGCTGGGGGACTGGACCAGGACCCTCTCGTAGCCTGTCAAGCCTGAACCATCCTATGGAGCTGTGAGACATTTAAGGCGCCCTGTCACAGCCCTGGGAGACCCAGCAGTGGTGCTGGCAAGGGGCTTGAAGCTGCACAAGGAGAGCAGCAGGAGCCACATAGCAAGCAATGCTGACCTCTGTCAGACACCTGCTCTCGGAGTATTGTACAGTATCCAAGTAGAAGCTGCCCTGAGGCTATTCTGACTCCCATGCAGTCCCCTGGCAGGTGAAAAAACACAGGGAGACATAAAATTAACTTGTATTCACTCTATCACTGCAGAGGTGCTCCCATCCTGAGCACAGGAGGGGGGATGAGGAGCAGTGCACTGCGCCTTTCCTGCCTAAAGCTGCTCTGCCTTCCCTCCTCTGGAAAGCAAGATGAGTGAAGAAAGAAATCAAATAAACACAGGTCTTCTGACCCCAGGGATGATGTACTATGAAAAAATAAACCTGACTGTTGCCAAAATGCAGTTCCCTGCCTGCTTCTTCTCCAGGCCTGCTGCTTGACCTGAAGAGAGGGTGAAGAGAGCTCTGTGGTTGTCCATGCAGCTCTGCTCCAGAGAACAGCCCTAGGCCGGAAGCATCCCCTGACAACCCACAGGTGTACACTGCCTAGACAAATACTGAACGAAAGCTGCAAAAATACTACAGTAAATGCCAAAGGTTCAAAAAATGTATTCTGAAACAGTAAATTTTGCATTTTGCCTTAGAGAAAGCTTTGGTGTGTGTATTCAAAGAGAGTTTTCTTGACCCCATTTGAGAGAGCTGGTTGGGCTCCAAGGCCACAGAAGTCCCAGAGCTGTGTCCAAAGAGTTGGGAAAGAAGCAGAGACAAAACCTTCCTGATTCAGAACACAAAGGCTCCAGCTGAGTGCATGCTGCTGGCACGCACCCTGCCACAGCAAGAGTTTGCTTCTCCCCTGGGGGTGGACAAGGGCTCGAGTGAGACACATCCTTCTGCAGCACAGCAGAGAAGTGTGTAACATGCTCCTTAAATGAACAGGAAAAGAGATTTAAATCCAACTATTTCTCCAACGAGATGCGACTTCCACAGAGTTGAAAACTCCCTTAGGAAAATTCATATTCAGCTTTACTATTTTTAATTTCTACCAGAAGACCTGAATTAAGCAATTTGTCTGAATGGCTTTGGCATTAATTTTGGTCTTTTTCATCTCCATGGGTGCTGTTGCTAGGTACCTGATGACTCCATGGTCCCTGGACATGCTGCCTGAACTGCATATCTCGTGATGCACTAGATGTATAGCCAGGAGGACTCACTGCTCCAGAACAGTTCAGCTCATTTCAGAAATATCTCAATGACAAGCATTTCTATTTCTCCTTTAAAAAACAATACCAAAACTCTGGAATTTGCCTCCAGGTAAAAATCTGTTCTCCTATTATTTCTACCTCTATTTGAATAAACAGAAAATGGAGATGAGCACCTCCCTGCTAAGTGCCAGTTACTTTGGTACAAAGATAGGATTGAAGGCAGGTTCATTTTCAGCTTATTATTCCCACATGAAACCAGCCCAAACCCTGGAGGTCCATTACCTAAAGGGCTTTGTCACAGATCTGAGCCAGACCATACCTGCAGCCCCCAGGACAGCAGGGTAGTCCACAGAAGGTGGCAGCTGGTAAATATCTGCAACAGCATACTGCCTGCTTCTATAAGAACTATCCAATGACAAACAAACAAGCAAACAAAAGAATGGTAACAGCAGGTCAGAGCTGGCCCCCACCCCTTCTGGTTAAATTGTCAATAGACATTCTCTGAGCACACATTGTGCTGACACACCATCGTGTTTGTTTACGGTTCGGCGGCACTGGGAGTTTAGATTTCCACAAAACAAAACAATAACAACAGGTGGGACCAAAAGCACAACCCCACCCTTATGATCAATAGCTTTACAGCTGATACCCTCGAGACCTCAAAAACACTTAAGTGTTTTCCAGAATTTTATCCTGGAAAGCAAATGTTATCACTGCTAAGTGAACTACATTGAGGTTAACAGACTGCAATGATCCTCCTAGGCAAGAAGGAACTCATCCACCAGGAGCCTTTCCTCTGCTCCAGCTGTTTGCTGGAATTTTCCACAGTGGTGCAACCATTTGCTCTTTCAGGCTTTGGCTTTGATACCTAAGCTGGATCATGCCAAAGAGGTAGATGTCTGTAACATTTTCCAGCATGAGATTTGGCAACACCGAGAGCAGAGTCAAAGGTTATCTCATTTTCTGGCTTGTTTGTTTTTAAAAAATTAGAAATTGAGATCCTAGAGCACTTGCTGGTCCTGCTGATGACCAGAGGATTTAAGACATGTTTCTGGACATCAAGCTTTTTCTGGACATTATTCTTTTTCACTTAGTATTTTGTCAGACATGACATTCAACAGGGAAATGATTCCTTCTTACCCTTTTGTGGGAGTTATGCAGCCCAAATTACTGCACTGAATTTATGGAGTAAAGCACCATGAACCAGCTCTGCAAACCAGGAAAAAGGAAAGCTCAGCTCTTAAGGTATAGACAGTGCAGCAACGGACATCCTAGAGATTCTATATTAGAATACAAGAGAGAAAACAAACGGAAATTGCACTCCATTTTACTGTGTGAATGCCAAGAATGGGTGAAATGTTAAGGCAGGGTTGTTATAGCAACGAGATAGCTACTTCAAAAAAGCCCCACAGTCTGGTTTCTGCATAGATTGCTCCCACAAGGTAAGGCTAGAAGGGTGAGATGGTGTCGTTCAGTAAAATAACTGATGCAGTGGGGTAAAAAATATATCAAACAAGCCTTTGGATGTATCAAGCTTCTTGAAGAACAGTTTGTGCTCCTGAATGTCTGTCTCCTTTATCAGGTTATTTCAGTTGCCCTCAGAAGACCTTCACTTAAAACACTTCTTACTTATGTCTTTAGTCTGTCTTGGCTACAACAGTACTTCTGACAGACTGCCACAATGAGATGCATAGCTGCTTTCAGAAATGCTGTGTGGGGGGACTCTGCAACTAGCTATCAAAAAGCAGCTGGACAAGAATGACAAAACCTAGTATCAGCCTCCTGTATATACAGGGTCCAGCTCAATAGACATACAGTGACTGCCGCAGTAGTTTCCGTGATCAAGACATATCTGGAAAAATAAAAATAAGTGATAAAATTAAATGAAAATGACCACATACTGTATGCTTTCTCTTAGTTATTTTACTTAAGAAGTGGTGCTGGAAAATCCTGCAGCAGGAGATTTGGGTAGGAAAAGAGTTGTATGCTGTAGAGGTCTGTACTGAAGAGATAGATCATGAAGGGAAGAAAAAGTAAGACATCAAGGAGGAACTAAGGATAAGATAAGATAATGAAATGAACTTAGAAAAATGTTGAAGTCCAACTGGCAAAGTGGGAGGACATTGAGTCACTGTTGGACATAAGCACAAAGTCAAGAAATGTCTATACGGGTAATGCCTCTTTCCTGAGCACTGCTGAGCTACTGCAGGAAAGAGTGATACTGCTGCTTTGGTGGTGATCACCAGATTGGACCTAGCAAATATACAAGCTGAATTTGATCTGTTTGCCATTTGCACCACACCTGTGTATACCCTGGTCCATATAGAGAAACTCCAGTTAATTCAGAACCAGATTTAAGTTTAGAGCCCTTCAGGATCGCCAGTGCTTAATTCATTTTTCCATACAACCCTGCAGGAAGCAACTCAATGATTTTTCTTAGCTTTTATATTACCCTGCTTTAGATATTTATTGGCCTTTATGCATAAAGGGTCTTCTGCTTGGTTGAGCAAGCACACCAGCTAGCTCCAGAGCTCAGATGCATGGAGAAGGGGACATATGATGACCTGTGGGTTGCAAAGGATAGGCCAGTGTTGGCTGGGGTTCTGGCAGCAGTGGCAGCTGGGTGGGAGTGAGGGCTGAGGAGAGGGAGCAGCAAGAGTCAGAGCCCTACTGGCTGCTGGAATTAAATTTTCCTGGAAAGGATTTCAAATGCTTCAGCCATTATGGACTTTGGCAGAGTATCTAGCAAAGGCTAGATGGTGACTGATAAGGAGTGATTTGGCTCAGAGTATAACATTGTAGATGAGAGGAGCTCTTTGAAAATCTCAAATGCATTGGAAAGAGAAAAAAAGCACAGGAGATACTCTGTGATGAACCAGAGCTTGAGGTGAGCATTTGGAGCTGGGGTTGACCTGGAATGTTATGCTACACCAGTGCCCAGCTGGCATGGGACACCATAAGCAGAATACACAAAGATTTGGAGTTATCAAAGCCCATCACTGGGTCATCTCTCCTTGCTCTACATCATGCAGAGCAGCTGTCTTGGGCTGCACACCAGCCAGGATAGGGATTTTTTAGAATCTTCCATGAACAAAATGGCAATAGACTCATTTTCTTTCAGTGATTGTTCTGCCTGAAAACAACAGCTTTTAAGGCAATGGCACGAAGTCTGTTTAGCAGCAACGTGGAAAAGATACACGTTTCCCTTCACTGTGTCCTGAGAAGTTACCATTAATTTTAAAAGAGGACAAACTGCTTCAGTGGATGAAAACTCAGTAAATCATTTGTGCACTCTTCCTTGCCCTGTCAATGGCTTTCCATCTTCAGCTGGTCCAGAGTTTTCTGCACCTGCTGACCTGGGATATATATGAGCAGATTTATCTCATCTAGACTGGACTCTCAATTTTGGTACTTGATAACCTTAAATTAAAGGATGCCTTGCTTTGCACATCAGCTCTCATTTTGTAGATGCCCCTGGATTAACAGCTACACAAGATGGGCTTAACAGTAGAAAGCGATTCTTGATATCTACCTTGGAGGGAACCATAATGGAAGGCATCAAAATACAGCACAGCAGCAGCCACACCAGAATCTTTTGACTTCTAAAGGGCCATGACTTGCCAACATCTCTGCAAGGGCTGTCTGTTTGGAGCACACAGAAATACTAGTTTTAAAGAAACTCTTACCTATTTGCAGACAGCAGCTTCCTGTCCTGACGTTTACAGCAATGAAAATGCTCTTTCCAAGTACTCTGAAAAGGCTTTACAGCACAGCGTAGAGCAGACAAATGTAATACTGTTGATACCAGTGTAAAACTGAGTGTAACATGAGCAATTGAACCCATAATTGCCCTTCAACCCCTAGCTTCCTTTTAATTAAGTGGTGCTTTGTACACATTAGGTACAAAAATGAAGGACTGTAGATATTCTGCTTCAATTTTATTTAGTATTAAGTATGTATTTAAGGCAAGCCCTTGGGCTGTTAAAATCTCTTCAGATAGAAGTCTTTTAATAACTGAGAACAGATACAAACAAGCCATTACATGACTGAACTAAAAAGCAAATAATTAAAAGGAAAAAGACATAGACGTATTTCTGATTTTAATAAATTCACAGTGCTTTTTATGGCTGTTTTTAAGCCTGAAAAAGCAAGCCTTTGCTTCCCGACTGCCTTGTTTGTACCTCCAGACTGCGACCCCCAATTTACATTTAAGTGCTGTTTATGCCTGGGCTTCTACCGCAGCCGTATCATTATTCACAGTTGTTGTCTTTTATTTCACACTGAGCTTGTGCTGCTTCTGATCAGGACACGGAGCATTTCTATGGATACAGCAGACTCCAATGTGGTGTGACAGGACTTCCTAATAATTCATGGGCTCTATAAAAAAACATATATGCTCAATCATTCTGTCCAAAGCATCTTTGCATGTATAATTGGGCATTATTCCTAACCAAAATTGAGATATTTATATATAAATATAT
>PPHD01007220.1:0-23380 GCA_002909625.1 Bambusicola thoracicus
AACTTGAAGATGACTCAATCCTGAAGGCCGAGAACAACTATCAGAGAGGATCAAAATATAAAATTGTTTCATCCTATGTAGGGATATCTCTCAACAGGAATTAGCAAAAAGAACAAAACATCCCTTCATTCTCTCTTCTATTCTCCCCCTTTCTTTTACTCTCCATACTCCCTTTTCCTGTAAGTCTCACCTTGTCGACTTTTATAAAGGTAAAATAACTATTAGGTTAAATGAAAACACAGACTACGCAAAGACTCAATACAGAGGGGAAGATGTGGTCCTACAACACATAGTAGCTGCCAAGAAGGGTATATCTCACTTGTTTTGCAGTTTTCATTCAACTTTCTTAATCATCCTTTGCAAGAAAATGTATGAAACTATTTTCATTATCTTAGAAAATCCCTTTTCAGCAATGGAAAACTGTATGAAGAGAAACATTGCCTAAAACTGCTCATATTATTATGCAGAAACAAGGTCATTATTTCATTCCTCATCCTGGAAGGCAGCAAATATAGAAATACTCTGGGTAGAATTATTATGCAGAAACAAGGTCATTATTTCATTCCTCATCCTGGAAGGCAGCAAATATAGAAATACTCTGGGTAGAGTGAGTTTGAAGCAGTACTTGGAAAAGCTAAGAAGGAGAAAAAGAGATTAACTAACTTCTGGCAAAAAAAAAAATAGTATGAATCACTGAAAGTATGATTATACTTTCAGATCATCATTTAGAAGTCATATACTGTCAAGTACTCAATCCACAGTTCTTGTAACTCTTCTTTCCTATTGTAAAAGAACTGGGATATCTTTGGCTACATTTAAACTGATTTTCAGACCACTTCCAAGGACTGTCCCAGAGGATGAATTGTCTTCAAGTTGCCTTAGTCACACATACACAACACACTGCCTTTATTGTTTTCGTGGGCCCATATTTCACCCAAAAGTTATTGTACCATCTCAGAAAGGCTCTTGCAGTGATTGTCTTGATCCTACTACGTGTGTACCATTTGAAAGGTGATCACCTTCTCATCATATCTAGAGCATGGTGCCTCACTCTATGAGATTGATAGAGCACTAAAGCAGAAGGTATGGCTCACCTAAGAAACCAGCCTTCAATGATCTGCTGCCAATCTAATCTGTTCTGGCAGCCTAAGTAGAGTAGGGCTCAACACCAGGAGAAAAGAACGTGTCTCTTAAGAATGTAGATTTTGTTGGTAAGACCCAAGAAGTGTCATTGTCATTAAAGGAAAAAGATTACCATCCATGGTTACTGTGAAAACAGGACAGAGACAGGCCAAGCCAGAGCTCAAAAACATGTAAAACATTATTGTGAGTGTGCATAGTTGCATAGTTCTTTTATACTCCATTTCTTCCACCAGTATATTTATATTCTATTTATTTATGTAAATAGAAAAGAATCTAAGCGCTTTTTTCAGTTTTAGAGGGTATACAGCACATGCAGCTCTGGATCACTAAGATTTTTTTTTTTAACTGTATTTCTACGCATATAACCTATTAGCTGGATTTTTTGTTTGTTTGCTTATTTCATGTCTGTTGTCTAGACAAACAAACCCTTCACAAATTTCTGAAGCCCCTGTCTAATTTAACTCATCTTTTATCATTTTTCTGAGGTAAACTTCCATTAAAAATCTTCTTGATATGCAGCAGAAGTTCGTATTATTTGTTTAGGTAACTGATTTATATTTGGGATTGAGACTTCAAGTAGTGTCTTTAGATTTGATTTTATGAAGTTTAAACAGAAATGAACAACTCTGTAGAGTTTAAGAAATACAGACTACCAATGGCTATAAAAACTCAAGAGATCTTCCTTCTTGTATGTGACTAGGACAAGCATAATCTCACTTCCCTTTCCTGAAAGTGAAGTACAAGACAAATATAAAGCAAGTTATTTTAAGATCAAGTAAGTGTGCCAGAATTCAATACTAAGGAACTCCTGAGATAAATAAAACTCATGAGTGCATCATTTCAATTACTAATATGTACCTTTTCCTCTTAGGCTTACCTTAGTCTTCATGTAACAGCCCACTATAGACAACAAACTCAGAAAGAGATGTATTAGTCAAATGTTTCTGCGAAGAGCTGTTCTAATTGATGTCTCAGAATGTGAGACAAGGCTTTCAAAGGAACCCAGTAGATAATAAATAAATAAATAAATAAAAACAAAATACACAAAAATCAAATAAATCCTGGCTTTTCAGCAGCAAAGCCAAAAGGAATGCAATTACAGAAAAAAAAAAATCAAAAAAACCCTGCACTTTTTTTTTTCTCTGCTATCACAGCTCTTAAACTGAGGCAGTGGACCCCAGTAGTTGGATTCTCATCATTGCCCTTGACCTGACTTCTTTTCTGATAAGCCTCTCATTTTCATTAATTTCTCATGTCCTGATTTGTTTTTTTCTTCATCCAAATCTGCTCTTTTTTTTCAGCACCTTCTTTCTTTTCTTCTTTCCTTATGGGTAAACCACTTTTTTGGAGGAATGTTTGTATAAATGCTTTTGTCAGTTTACACCTATTCCCAGTCTTCCTTATTATTTTGTTCTTAGACCCAAGTACTGTCTATGTGTGTACTCAGGTTTTTAATTAGTTACTTGATAAATGATATCAGAAATGAAACCAACAGTAATATTAGAGAATCATAGAACCCATGATTTCCTAGGAGATAGCAATGGTTTATGAGGAAAGATAAAATGTTTTACACAAGTCAAAGTACAGAACTTTGAAGAAAACAAATCTTAATTGAGGGCTGTGGTTTTTAAAAAAATATGAGATTAATGTTTTGTTATTCTTATCCATTAAATTAGCTTGAGTGAAGTTCAGAGGCAGGTGCAATCCCGTAACATCATAATGGCAAGTTTCTTCCCATCCCTCATAAACTTATAGGTAGTGTATGCATTGAGTCAGGAGAATTTATCCCTTACTCTTCTGTCAATCTATAAAGTGTGTTACTCCTATATTTCTTTCTTTTTAAAAATCTTAAATTTGTCTTTCTAGAACTATATACTGTGCGTTCTATTTGTTCATTACCTAAATAATCATTTTTTTCTGTTTAAAGATTTTTGGTGTGCCTATTCAGAATGAGCAGCTATTACCTGTGCTGTGGCCAGGTGCAGGATCACTCAGCTCTCTACTACATATAGCGATAGCTGTCCGCTTGACTCAGAAAATTTTCTCACTTGCTTAGGTAGTCTACTGGTTGAACTGCTTTAACATAGGCACACAATAAGCTGTAGCACTGGCTAGATCTCATTCATTAACAGTTTTACAAAAGTAGATAATCTCCATCACTGTTTTCATTTAAGTTATGTACTGAAGCAAAGACATGTCATGACTTGTGCTCTGACACTATGAGAATAGGTTTTGTTTTATGTGTCAAACATAAAAGGTAGATATGTGACATCACATTTCCTGCCTGCCAGAAAAAGAACAAACAATTATGTATTTAACAGTGTTGTCTTTACATTTTCTCTTAACCCTCATTAACTCTGCTTTTAATTGCTTTGCCCTTCCCTGGAATCTTCTCTCTGGTTGTACTGAGGAGCTCTGTGACCAACAATAATGAATTAACCCTTTCTGGAGACCTGTCATTTTCCACTCTTATTGCTATACCCTCCAAGAAAAGAGGAAGTTGATGAAGCATCTGCAATTAGCAGAGACAAGACTAGTTGTCTGCCCATGCCCAAGTTATTCTGCCTCATTTCCTTTCAAAAGAATATAAATACTTCTCTTTTTCTCCCTGATTTCCTTTTATGTGTTAGTGCCTTGCACAAAATCCCCAACAGTCTCTTATCTTTGTATTTGTCATCAGTCCCAGTGACTCACTTTATGCTTTCTAAATTTGCATTTATTGTAACCTTGAGCCATAGTTCTTACTTGGTGCACTAGGCTGCATGGCCTTCTGATTTTCCTTGAATCAAGGGTAATAAACACCCAACATCGTAACTTGTTTCCTCTTCATGTTTTCTGGTTAATGAAAAATAAATTAATAATTTTCACTACAATATTAATGATGGTAATTCTAATACACTGTATGACACGCCATCACAAAAGAATGTAAGCATGCAAAGCTACATCTTTCATGGCCTTGTTTACTATAAAATGCTGAAACTGGCAATTGAGGATAGTTAACTACTTGATCAACTGTGTAACAGTACAAAAGAAGGTAAAGCAAAATAAAGACATTAACACTAATCAAAATCAATTATTGATTGGCTAGGAGATGTTGTCAGAACATAAGATGCTGTGGGGCTTTACAAAGCTTCTCTGCCATAAAAAATAAGAACCATATTTATTGGGAGGAAGCTCAGAGCAGCAAAATGAGGCTTTGAGCTGTCTCTGTGTCAGAAGGTCCATCAGTCTCTCTGGGCAGTGAAAGTGACCTGCTTCCTCTTTGCATTGGACATCCGAAGACCTTCACAGACAGGCAGAGGAGCTGCCTTGCTAGCCCTGCAGCATGCATCATGTACTTGCATGATGGTGACTGTACAGGAAGGAAGTCTTCTCATGTTTGTTGCCTATCAGTGTGGCATGACAGTGGCTTAAATTTAGTTCTGCTCTGGAACCTCCTTATTCATTCACTATATGCAGTGCCTTAGTGTAAAGTTCATTCTTGAAATCACTACAAAACAGGAAGCAAATGAGGAGGAATGTCAGCATTTATCAGAGATGTATGAAATATGACACTTGCATACCACGTGGCTTTTTCAGGCTCTTTATGATTATACTTGATGTAGACATAAATAGCCCAAGTTTGGCTTTGAATGTCAGCTTCAAATGGACTCCAAAGGATTCAGAGTCCAAAGGATATGGAAATCTGAATTCCATATAAGGAAATTCAGACCACAGGATAAGCCTGAGAAATTTACTGCCGTAGGAAGTCATCAAAAAAATCAGAGTCTGGATTGTGCATGTGTGTTTTATTTTCAAAGGATTAGATAATTAGAGAATATTAAAAAACCTCATGTTCAGTGTAACAAAAGTCTGATTATCTGCTGCCACAAATAGAGTTTTATATGTTTAATAGAGTTCAATAATGCTACTAGAGTTTAGTAGAGATTTGAACTAGCTCTTGTTGAAATCAAAGGTATTCCCCTGACTGTAATAGAGCTGATGTTGTTCTGGCTGCCTCAGATCTGAGTCTAAATCCTGTGAAGCACCAGCTGTTGGTCAAGGATAGTTAAGCTGCTTTCATGTGCTATGTTAATGATAGAGGATTCCTCTCCTTTGAAAAAATAACTAAGGGAAGACCTTTGATTTGGAAAGTGTTTTATGTCCCCCTTGGAGAAATACTATTTCTTTTACAGTCCACAGTGTTGTATAATTGTCAGAGTCACCATCTCCAGAGATGTACAAGAAACGTGAAGATACGGCACTGAGAGATGTAGGTTAGTGGCCTTGACAGTGGTGGGTTGACAGTTGGACTTGATGATCTTAAAGTTTTTTTCCAACCTTAACGAATCTATGATTCTATAAGTTGAAGTTTTTATTATACCCAGATTTTGAAACATAACATCAGGTTTGGTCAAGGCTCCTGGTTATTGTTGGTTTTATCATATGTAAGTTTGAATTAATTACATAAGTAGGATGGGATTTTATGGCTTGTTCCTCCTGCTGCCCATGAGAAAATGAGGATTGAGTTGAAAGATGCTGCCTTGCAACCAGGAGACCAAAACTCCTTACAGCATATTTGAGTAGCTGAAGTTCTGGGGAAAGAACTAAGTAATTTTGCTCTGAACATTTCCAGAGCAAGATACGATTTTTCTGAATTTGCCAAAACCTAAGAAGCTCTGACTGACCGAGCAGTTTTGCTATTCATTTATTTACAGATGATTAGGCTATAATGCTAAAAGGGACCATTCTGACCACTTAATTACCTCCTGCATAGTGAAGGCAAAGGATTTCAGTGATTCCTGCCCTGTGATCCAGGAAGCTACTTTGTACTTGCAAAGAACCACAAGAAAGTGTATAAAAATGCAGTACCACAGCACCATGGAACACTAAATAATTCTCATACTTAAGTCATTCAATTTGCAAATGTTAGAGAAATTAACTGATTGATAATAAAATCTAGTTTTGCCTGAAGTCTGAAATAATCATCAAAAGACTCTGTTCTACTGGGCGATAATCTGCTGAAGGCTCTTGGTAGCAGAGCTGTACATGGAAACCCTTCCGGGACCACAGAAAGCCCTTGTCTTTCTTTCTTCAGAAAATATGAAAGCTGTAATTGTCTTTCAGTTAGTGGGTGTGGTTCTCTTGGGAAGCCTCTCTACTAACATAAAAAATGGTGAAATAAAAACCATATCTTCTATCAGTTCATCCATTTGCTCTTGACCTAACACAAAGGTGAGATAATAGAACTCCCACTTAGTGCATTCTTAAAAGGTCTCAATTTTCAAGTTATTATCGTAGTAAAACCATATCAACATCTGTTATTAGTCAGCAGTAGTTTAACTGAAGCTAAACTAAATCTTGTTGCCTCATAGTATTTACTGAAATGGGCAAAAAAATTTTTAAGACACTGATAGAAATTAGTCAGACATCCAGATGCCTTCTAGCAATCACCTAAACTCTTAACATAATCTCTAGAAGTATTCTATTTTTCTAGAGTTAGGTTATATAAATAGCAATACGACCATTCAGTGAAGCTGAAACTTCTTACATTATTGTGATGTGTACAATGATACCCAAAGTATCTCTAATCAGTCTATTCAGAAGTATGTACATGTTCCTGCAACTAAAAGATTTTCCAACACCTCAGCTACTTGTATTTCTGCTGTTTTGTACTCTACTAAAGCATTCAGTACACAGAATACTCATCCTCGGTATTAAAATTTCTGCAGTACAGTGGGTCTCACTGTGTTCCAGATGTAGTAAACCTTACAATATGTGCTGCATTCCATTCAAATATGAAACAGAACATTTATGACTGGTTATGAGAAGCGGTAATCACTAGACAGGAATTAACAGTGAAACTTGTGGAAAAAAGGTGGAACTAACATTATTCTTTGAAGATGGGAATTTCCACAGTTAACAAAACTCAAAAGTTCTGCTGAACCTCTCATTTCTGTTTTCCAGGATGCCCATGAAAGGTGGAAAATAGGAGTGAATGCTTTGTTTCAGAACACTGTTTCTTGAGAAGCTGTATGATAACAAGGGACACGTTTAGTTTTGTGTGCTCATTTTCAAGCATCAGTATCTCATTACCACTGTCATCCATGCATCAGCTCGTAGAACTGCCATTGTATGCACACACAGACAGGAAGTTTCTCATGGAATCTTGATGGGATATGGGAACTGCAAGGCAGTGATGCACTCCTTTGGTGCTCCAGGGCTGTTGGAGGAGACAAAACCTTGTAGAGCGGAAGCATTTCTGATGTTTAGCTAAGAAACATAAGAAAGCAGAGCTCACTGAAGACAAAAGTTGCAGAGTTTAAATTACAAATGTCAGGAAGTGGCAACATGATGTTTCTAATAACAAGACAACTGCAAATGAACTGAACTTGATATTCCTTGGTTAAGTGTATAGATCAGTATTTTGGCATATCTTATTTAATAAATGCCTCCAAAAATCTAATAACCACCAGCTTCACTCACTGATCAAGCATAGAAGTTGATATTTTTTCTGACATAAACTATACAAAATTAAAGTTATGATAAGACAACTCCTACATTTAGTATCTACACAATTTTGAAAGAAAAAGCTGCTCATGGAAAAGTGTTTGAAATTATGGTCTTAATAATTACTATACTTAAGCTGTTCAAATCATGTATAACAGTGTCTAGTGTATCAAGTGCAGTGCAGCAGAAGCTATAGGAATTTTCACTCTGAAGTAGTTTTGCAGATATTCTTAGCTAGAATAAAGGGACAGAAGTGATTTAGTTTTCATAGGGCAAAATTATTTTTATGTAAAAATAATTATTATCTTTAAAAAGCATAGCTTTTCCAAAGACTTTAGAGTCCCTCTCCTGGCCTTCAGTGTTTGTCCATTTGTGAATCTTTTGCAAGAGCCTCCAAAATTATTATCTATGCAAGAGGAGAAGACACAAACCTAATGTAAACATTATGTGGTTTCACATTCAGACACATTATTCATAATATTCATCATTAAACAGAAGTTGTCTAACAAATTTGTGAATTGCCTCAAAAAGCAACTTCACACAAAACTTTCTAGAGATCTCAAAAATTATGTGTAGTACAGAAATAAGACTTACATGTGGATCTCACTGCTTGTTGTGCAGCTGTATTTATTAGAGATCTGATGGTAATGAACCTACTTCCAGTCCCAGGTGGAGAGGGAATGGAAGCTGAGTGAAAGAAGTGAGCATTATGTAGTCTCAGACATCAACAAGAGAGAACCGTGCAGTTAACAGCAAGACAAAAAAAAAACAGAAAGCACAGCCTTCTCATAATCAACTCAAAAACTTCACCTCCTGTTCATTTCTAGACTTAAGACTTGTTCATTAATTTCTGTTTTTATAAAAGTTTAATTTTTCACAGCTTTTCATTCCTTTAGTCCTCTCTCTGGACTACCACAGAAATCATTGTTCTGTCTGTTCATATAGTTTGAGGTCAGATAATGGAGCAGACAGAGGACCTTTTCAGGTCCTCTCTTGATGAGGCATACTGTGCTCTGTTTAAGTCTTACTGAGCACAACAGATTTTTCTCCCGCATTTCGCTTTCAGTTTTCTTTCAGTAATTACTGGAGGCAGGTTAATTAAAACCAAGCCTGTTGTACACATCGTTAAGTAAAGTAACTTTGTCCTAGAGTATCTATTACAGAACCAGAGGAAAGTTGCCAAGGAATTGAATGTAGCTAATATTGTCATGTGCCCTAGAACAGAATGTACAGTACTGTGGTAGTGGCCATACACCATGCTGTCAGGCAGTGTGATATTACACTTTGTAATGTCATGATGATGTTAATAGTTTGTAAAATAAATCAGTTGAATGAGACAAGTAAGAAGAATGGAATAAATAAAAAGAATAACATGAAATTAATCTTCATATTTTTGCATAAAATGCCCCAGTTTAAGTAACTAAAGTAACAAATACTCCCGTTTAAGTAACTAGCAAATGAAATAAGGCCTTCAAAGAATGCTTATCCCTTGTAATTTATCTCATTTTGTATTAAGAAATGGTGTTCTGCATTTTTGAGCATCTAAAAAATAGGTAGGTATGATTCTACAAATACATAAAACTCTTAGCTTTTCCTTTGTTTATATTTACACATAAACTACAGCAAAAAGATCTGCAGACTTCAGAGGGAGATTTCACTGAGTCTACTAATCTAAAATAGTAGATTAATCCAGATCTAGTAGGCAGGTCTACTAATGATAGCAGTGATTTCTGGGATTTGCTTAGTTTAGTTATTATCAGCAAAGAGGACACGAGACGATATTTACAGAGAAAGTCATCGTGTTAGATACAGAATTATTTTAAAAGAAACCTGATGCACACATTCTACTTGTATCTGTATTAAAACAATTTCCCAAGTCAGCAGATAGGTTTTGTGACATTATAAGGATGCAGTGTGACATTACAATGAATATTTCTGAGGTTTTGGTAAAAAAAATACTTTGGCCTGAGTTTCAGTAAGTGGCAATACTGATGGTAAACAATTTCATAAACTGACTGAAACATGTTCCTCAAAGTGAAACTTCATGCTGAGGGTGGAATGCATTCAACCTAACTACAATTAGGGGGCATCGAAATCTGGGGAAATGACCCCAGACTGTTTCCTTCGGTCACTGCAGACAAATTTAGAACTGCAGGGTATGAGTCATCTGACTGTTTTCAAACCTCTGTCATTAAACTGCTATACATATGGGGTCTTTTTTCTGTATTTTTGAAGTGAGAAATACAGCTTTGCATCTTCTGTGAGTCTTATTTCTAGGACTGAAGATCGTTACTGATTCTGCAGGTGTAATTCTCTCTTCATTCATTACAATTCAGTCTGGGATTAAACTATCACTGACTACTTAAACCAACACAGCCTAAACTACATGTTGGCATGCAAATACAAATTGCCCTCTGCTACAGGACAGTAAGCTGCTGTGTGAATAACTGTGAAGTAGAAAAACCTAAAACAGCAAGATAAATTCAGTTTTTAGAAAACGTATGAGTCAAAAATACTAGCTAGCAGAGCAACTACCAGCACAATAATGCCCATTCCTGCAAGTGGCATTTTCTTTATCTCTATTGTTCTTATGTACAAGAATAGAAAGTCTTCTTCCACAGGCCATGCAAATGCTCTGCAGTCAACACCTTAAATCTGACTCACAGGAGAGATGCTCCCAAGAGAGTTCTCACAGGTAGTTTGTTAAAATGGAGGAGAGCAAAGAGGAAGAAAAGTAACAAAGCTTCCCTTTTCCTACTTTGCAGGCTATGTCTACTGATTGGCATTCAGCTCAGCTTCATCTTACATTCTATCTTCTTACAGATCACAGAATCATGGAGTCACTGGAGTTAGAAGGGACCTCAAGAGATCATTGAGTAAGTACCCTACCAGTCTGGTAGGCATTCAGATGGATCTTGAATATTTCCACAGAAGGAGACTTCACAGCCTCTCTGGGCAGCCTGTTCCAGATCTCTGTCACCCTTACCATAAATAAGTTCTTCTATATGTTTGTATAGAACTTTCCATACACAAGTTTTAGGCCATTACTCCCTATCCTGTCGCTACACACCATTGAGAAGAGCCTGGACTCATCCATTTGCCTCCCACCTCCCTTTAGATATTTATAAACATTTAGCAGATTCTCTCTCAGTCTTATTCTCCCCAGGCTGAACAGGCCCAGGTTTCTCAGCCTTTTCTCGCACAGGGGATGCTCCAGGCCCTTGTTCATCTTTGTGGCCTTCTGCTGGACATCTTCTAGGAGATCCCTGTCTTTTTTAACTGGGGAGCCCAGAACTGAACACAGTATTCCAAATGTGGCTTCATCAAGGCAGAGTAGAGGGGGAGGATCACCTCCCTTGACCTGCTGGTCATGCCTTTTTTAAAGCATCCTGGGGTATGATTGGCCGTATTTGCCACCAAGGCACACTGCTGCCTCATGGCCAACCTGTTATGACTTCACCTATCTCACTTTGCAGATCTAAAGAGGGTGTTTGAAGTAAGGAACCCTAAGAGTTTAAACTCTTTCTACAGTCACCAGTTGGACAACATCCATCCAGAGGCAGTTCAGATCATGGGAGTAAATTGCTCTCCCTTACAACGTAGAAATAACAAGGAGGCTTCTAAATGTATTAATTTCTTAAGGGCATAAATTTCAAAGGGGGCAGTTTTGGACAATATTGCTGTAGATAAAGATAACTTGAGCTGTGTTTTCCTTGAGTATTTACAAGGCATTAACAGCTCTTACAATAATTAACAATTTATTCCTTTTTGAAACATAAATGTCAGGAGTTTTGTGCTAAGTTATCTACTGCATTGATACTTACAGATACTTTGTTAGGTACTTACTCATGATGTACTCTAAAATGTTAGATCAGAGTAAGTATTGTTTTGCAAACTGTCACGAGGGATTTAAAATAAGGGTCCAAGTATTCAGACTTTAATCATAACATTAGGCCTTAGATTTAAAATGGATTAGCACAACTGTGCTTAGATTAATAATATGACCTTAATATATTTTGAAATAAAGTTTTGCAAGACTTGACTTAGTATTGCAAAATGTACTGATTAAGAAGATGCACTCTACAATATAAATAGTAGTACATGTAGAACAATTTAAAAATTGGCTGCTGTTGCTCAAAAAGTAGGTGTCCTTGGGGAATGACCAGTGAACATGTGTGGGTGTTTCCAGAGGCTGGAAGTCTGCAGCTGTTCTACATTTACATCAACAGTAGTAGCATGATGGTTTTGGAGGGGTAGTCTATATGTATGGCTTTGTAACTCAGGCTAGTTCAAGGAATGTTTAGTATGGCAAAGTACAATGCTAAAAGTCCATCCATAAGGAATGTGTGCATATGAACAGAGTGGGAATATGTTTTGTGCGCAGACCCAGTTCTGGAAAGACCAGAGACTGTACACAGTGCATTTGTGATGTGGTGTTCAAGTAGTTCTTCTCCCTGACCCTGCATATTAAGAGGATGTGGTGGAATGAGCTAGAGGTCTGCGTTTGCTGACATTTCTACTCCATGGAAGAGTATACTGGGGAGTAGAGAGAGGGAAGAACTAGGGGGGAGGAAATGGAAAATTGTGCTTTTCCAGATTATATCAGAGTGGTTGTGAATAGCCAACATGGGTGATTATTCCCCTTTACTCAGCACCTGTTGGGCAGCATTTAGAATACCGCATTCAGCTCAGAACTTAGAATACTGTGTTCAGCCCACCTTTCTAAAAATGTCTGATAAACTGAAGCAAGTTCCAAACAGAACCATAAAAGTGGCCAGGGTTCTGCTGCACATGCCTTGTGGGGAGAGGCTGAGGGAGCTGTGTTGGCTGATCCTGGAGAGACAGTTCCAGAAGTATCACATAGAGCCTTCCAAAATATGGGAGCAGCAGGCCAGACTATGGTGCACAGCAGAAGCACAAGACGGAGCAGTCATAAGGTGAAATAGAGGATCTCAATGAATATTAAAACAAAACGAAACAGAAAGAGAAACAGATCAGATTATCCAGAGAGATCATGAAATCTCTTTGCGGAGGTTTTCAGAATTTGGTTGGAGCAATCTGGTCAGATTTCATTGCTCACTCCACTCTGAGCAGGATGTTGAACTACATGATCCCCTCAGGTCCCATCTAAATGGAACCGCTCAGTTACTTCATGTTCATGAAATGTAAAAACAGGGAAAAAATCCCAACCAATAATTTTAAAACTGGAAAAAAAAAAAAATTATGTTCATATATGTAGAGTTCCAGTTCTTTAGAAAAAAATTATGTACTATAAATAGTACATATACTTCTTTCTCTCACTAATAAGTACATGGGAAGCACTGAACATGCACATTCACACAGACAGACATTTGGAAAATTTGTTCTCAAAATGAAATGCATTCCTCCAAATCTTAAATGAGACTTAATCTTAAATCCAAATCTTAAATGAGTAATAATAGACTGCATTTTTATAAATACTTTCATGTTTTGTCTTCAAATTACTATGAGATAACAAGCATAGAGTTAATTCTGAACTGGATTGTATATTTTAGTCTCAAATGAGTTTGATTTGGCAGTTGTGGGATAAAAAATGAATGCATTGATACTGAATGAGTAGCATGCCTGGGAAACAGTGGAAGTCACAAGGATTCAGTCAGTTTGTTTTCCTTAGCTGTTGGTTAAGCAGAACACCACATGACCCCAAACTGTAAAAAAAAAACACTCTTGCTTTAAGTATTTATTATGGAATACCATAATGGAAATTAAAGTAGCAGATTACTGCCAAACATATCCCTCTTTAGTTTCAACAGTATTCACTGAGTTTTCTATCTCCCCATAATCCTCTGTGAGGCAGCTGTGATAGGTGACCCAGCAGGGCTCAGAGCCACTTCTTCTGACTCTGCCCCATTTAGGAGTTAGATCTCATTTACCAGCCCTGAAGCTGCCGTAAGCATCTAGTCAGTAGCTATCTCCATCTGCGTAAGCAGTAACTAGAGATGGCAGCAACATCTGTTTTCTCACCATTTCCATGCCTGCTTCCCATTCAAAGGCTGTGTGTTGCAACTCTAGGTCTGGCTGTCCCTGTCTGCAGGGCAGGCAAAAAGAGAACACGTTGTGAGGGCTCACAGCAGAACAGTCACATACTGTTACCTCACTGAGCTCCCCTCTGCTCAGTTGCTCAATCACACAGCTGAACAGACAGGCAGGGCTGAAATTCTAGCATACAGACACATCTCTCTCAAATACAGCCTTGGAATAGGGCTGAGAAAAGAGATATGGAAAGAGGTTAAAAATCAATAAATGTGTCACTGCACTTCATCAAACTGAGAAGAACATAAAATCTGTATTACAGAAAGTCATTAAAGGAGCAGAGTACTATGAAAAGTGTTTAAAAGCACGTATTCCTGGAAAACTAGATAATGGCTGTTATCTCATGTCCATCCTTTTGCTGTTGTGGTGCGGATAACAGAAGTGTTGCTGTAGCTGCAGGGTAGTATTATGGACAGTGTTTGTTCAGGAAGGTGGGGAGCAAGGTGACAGATACTGAGATATGAGTGGTATTCCCTGCTCAACTTTAAAAAATCGGAGAGTGGTGAGAAGCATGTGGTGGGTGCCTTCCAGCTGAGTGATGGATATATATGAAAAATAAAATGAATGTATTGAAAAAGCTCTATTCTTGTTAAAAAAAATAAATAAAAATCAGAGGTTATCTTTGGAAAGTAGAAGTCATGTGAGCACGTCATGCTGACACACACAGAATCGGAGCTTTCCTCAGAAGTTTTGTTTAATGGCAGAAACAGATCTTCAAGGGAGAATGCCAGCCATGCCTGTGACCACAGAACACATACAGGCATTTGCAGGATTTTGTTTGAACTCTAATTGCAAACACTTGATTTTGTTTGTTGTAACTGAGTGTTCACAAGACTGCTAGATTTGATTACAGTGTGTTTGGTATAATGTCCATATTTACTTTGTAACAAAAGGACATCTTGCCCCATTCCAAGTAGAATTAATGACTTCTGCTTGTGTTGTAGGTAGGAACACAGCCCAACTGTGCTTCCTCACAGAATCACAGAATGACCCGTGTTGGAAGGGACGTTAGAACTCACTCAGTTCCAATCCCCTGCAACTGGCAGGGCTGCCCCTCACCAGCTCAGGCTGCCCAGAGCCCCATCCAACCCAGCCTTGAGTGCTCCCAGGGATGGAGCACTCATAGCTCTGTGGGCAGCAGTGCCAGCACCTCATTGCTTTCTGACTAAAGAATATCCACCTAACATCTAATCTAAATCTCTCTTCTTTTAGTTTAAAGCTATCCCCCCTTGTCCTATCACTATCAGCCCACATGAGAAGTTGGTCTTTCTCCTTTTTATATGCTCCCCTCAAGTATTGGAAGGCCACAACGAGGTGTACCTAGAGCCTTCTCTTCTCCAAACTGAACATACCCAATTCCCTCAACCTTTCTTTGTAAGAGGTGTTCCAGATCTCTGATCATCTTCTTACTTTTATTTCTCTTTCAAGTAGTTCAACTGTTTACACAGATTGCTTTTCCACTCCAGTAGATTGGTGAAGATATTCTCCCTTCTTCTCCACTCAGCATAAAAATGGTCTACACAAAATAATGTATCACTTTTGTAAAGGCCCACAGCACTTCACTTGAGTGCTCCATAAGGCTACAGAAGCAAACTGATCTACACTCAGCTACATTGTGCTCTAGCGGATATTCAGGTTGGATTTTAGGAAAACTTTCTTCTTCGAAAGAGTGGTCAAAAATTGGAACAAGCTGCCCAGGGAAGTGATGGAGTCACAATCCCTGGAGATGCACAAGAAATGTGTAGATGTGGTGCTTGGTTAAACACAAATGACTACTTATTTACAATGTGTGTCATTCTCTTGCTGAACTCCCATTTTATGTAGAGTAGAATATATTCAGTCTATTAACAAGATAACATTGTTAATTCAAATGTGATTAATGTTTACTTTATTTCTAATTAATACAAAATGAATTTCATAATGACTGATGAAAAATATATAGGGATACATTAATTCACATGTTCATAAATGAAATGTCAATAATACAGGATATGCGCACTTCTTGATTTCCAAACAGATCATTTTGCTTTTTTTTAGCTTACAGTTTCAGGTGATGACCAACACTCACCTAACTGGCAGTTTATTAAAGATCTTATTACTTGAAGAAATTCTACAATGAAAATAAGAACATTATTAACACAAGGATCCAATAATGGTGATTCAGGGGTGGATCACAGTATCCTGTCTTCAGCAGGGGCCTGCAATGAATGCCAAGGCTCAGAACAGAATAAGCTAGTGTGGTGCTTCCCCAGAATACCTTCTTATTCTCCAGCCGTTTTCAGTTAGGGACATCCAATGAACTCAGAAGTATTCTATAAAATCTATAGTATGGAGTCATAGAAAGTTTGAATATCTGTGTCTATTGACTGATGGTTTACCAGAGAGGCTAATTTCAGGCGACTTTCTATTTCTGTCAGAACTGCTGTTTTGTGCAGGCTGACCTCAGGACATTCAATAATTATGTGACTGAAGTGGCCATTCTTCGTATGTTTTCCTTCAGTAATGTCTCTACATATTAGTAATGCCATGCACAAAAGAGTAATGTGCAGTGTTTTTAACCTACAGCGTTCACCATTAAAAATCAAGTGTTCATAATTACCATTCAGTCCCACTGTTGTTGGAGGCATTCCTATCACTGATCCAAATCAGAATACACATTTGTCCCAAGGACAGTGCCAGTTATGGTGCAACTGGGATGGCAGTGTGCAGGATGGGAGGGAAGCACAGGCATCCCACAGCCTCCTCACTGCCATGTCCCACTGTGACAGGAAGTAGTACCTGTCCCAGTACTTTATATCTCTTCTTCCTTTGCTTCCACTACATCCCTTGGCAAGAGGGACTCAGGCCCTTAACATTTTTTTCTGAATGTTTAATTTTACTGACAAAAATACTATAAATAGAGCACTCTTCTACTACAGTTGACTTGGACAGAGACTGAAACATAGATAGATAACCTGCATTTGAAACAAAATGTGCTTACAAGTTAAGGCCAAATCAAACATCACTGAGTAAAGAAAAAAACTACAAAGTGAGAAGTTAATTACAACTCTTCACACTGTGGGAAGCATCCAAGCATAATTCATGTTAAGCCAATGGAAACATGAAAAGCAAATGAAGTCAAAATATTCAGGGCTTGTTTTTGGAGGATCTGGAGTATTTCTTGTCACATAGGCACTTATAATTTTATGGCTGCATGTTTGAATTTATTGTGGTACGTAGTGATAAACTTAAACATTAAATTTTCCTTTTAAATACTCTGTAAGTTATTTTATTTTACATTATGAAATATCCTGATGTGTTTGGGTTCACTGCATCAAAATACATTGACGAACGTACTGACAACAAAATGTGAGACCATGCAAATCTTCTGCAGTTTTACTACATTTTAATGCTTATTAAACAAAACTTGTAATCATTTTCAACAAGGGTGGGCCAAACATTAAGCTAGCCAGGAGCAATGCACGATTTCTAAATTCAATTGGTAAAATGGACGTTAGGAAAATCTGTGTGAAATTTGGGTATTGAAATGATCAGATTTTTCAGATCTAAATTTAAAAATGTAGCTATAAGCAAGAGATCCAGTGTGGATCATAGGTGAGAAAAACACCCTGACTACTAGGAAAGCCCAGTCTTCAAAGTCTAGCCATGATCTGCCTGTTAGTCCAAGTTTTCCAAACAAGCAGGCTTATTAGGGCTTTAACCAAACTCATGTTTGATACGAACAATTACATTTCACACACCTCTAAACTCAAACTGTCATCTTACTTAGCCACATTTGGTGTCAAAATACATTCATTGAATACAGTATTTATTTAAGTATTTTAAATGAGTTTCACAGTAATATGTTTCCATGGGGAAGGCTGATTACATATAGATCAAAACAGAATCCCAAATGATACCCCACAGGGAACCACAGGATCAGTCTCAGTACATTATTAGACAACAGTAAGTTGCTGCTGACCTCCATCATCTTTATGGATGTTTGAAAGGGATATCAATCTCCTCATCTTAAGAGTAAAAACTTCTTTTTACATCTTTTTTTTTTCTTTTTAAATAATAGTAATTTTGGTATCTAAACAGAGTGCCCCAATTCTCAATTTTATTGATTTACTGTAAATCAAGGAGAACTCCAAAGAACTGGAATTCTTGCTCTTGCTCAAAAATAGCAAGAAGGATGCCCTTAAAATCACTGCACTCAAAGTAAAGTAGTTTACCATAGTTTAGAACATGACTGTATGAATTTGGACTGCAAGGATTAAGATTTTCAACTCTGTCAATTGAGTAGAGTGGCACAGACAATTTTTTCTTTTTAAGCTAATTAGACACATAAATAATGAGCAGAATGCGCTCAACATCTTCCAACAAGCACAGCACTGATTTATTAATTTATTCACCATATTATTTACTGTTCACTGAAAGCATAAAGGTATCAATCCTGTTGTAGATAGAGTACAAAATCAGGTGTGGGACAACATGCAAATAAGTAAGCACAATTGAAAACTGAGTTCTTAGAAAATATGTAGACCAGTGTGTATGAATGTACAGAAGATCTCACCAATTTGTAAGTATGAAATTTCTAACATATCATTATTAAGCAAAAATCTGTACGTAGTATACAAAGAGAAGCGGTGTGTTTTATTTAGATATTTGTCAATCTCAGCTCAAAACTACATATTCTTGAAACAAGTTCTAACATAAGCCAGAAGCTACCTAATATATGGGGAGAAAAGTAAAAAGAAATTACTAGGTTTACTGAGTTGAGATGAAAAACAGATTTCATACTGATTAGTCTTGGACTGTAGATGAATTGGAAAGGGGTCAACAAAACAGCAGCAGCACTGCAAATGAGTTATTTAATTCAGTCAGTCTGAGAGGAGATGGTGGTGTTGAGAGGTGTTTCATCCTACTAAGCGAATAGTCATTAAAATACTGAAATTGTAAGTACTGTGACTAACAACTTTTTAGCAGAAAAAGAAATCCTTTGTAAATACATGGAATTCAAAATTGATTGTTGATAATCTCAAAAATGCAACTGGGCACTATCACAATAGCATCGTTCAATCCGCATTGTGATAGAAAAACAAATGTTAGGGAGTGTGTTGGAGAAGATAGAAAGTAATTCAGGAGGCGTCAAGTATGGCTTTGTGTAATGGCCTTTTTTGCAGTGTTGACTATCCAGAAAAGACTTTTCTGGAATTAGAGTCCAAAGAGCTGCAACAAAAACAGGGGCAGTTCTCAGTGGAGTAAAAACTGAAAAATTTGGACTGGTTTGTTTCAGAAGATGAATGTGTGATAAGACTGAAACAATGAAGCATGTTTCAGAAACTCCAACAGGACAGTTTCACACAACAGTAATAAGGTGATGTTCAACTTAAACCAAAAACTGGCAAAATAAAATATGGTAACAGATCTTTGCACAGTATGATGATGACTCTGGAAGGCTCTGACATGATGCATCTGAGTCCAAGGACTCAGCAAAGTTTAGGCAGAAACTGGCCAACTAATTAGAGTTCACACAAACACCTGGTAATAACAGTTAAGGTTGAGGGTGCTGCAGGTCAGTGCAATGCATGTTGACAGCACGCTGAGCATGAGTCAATAGCATGTACAAGCAGCCGGGCAGGCCAACCATGATCTGGAGTACATTCAGCATGGCATCACTACTTGACTGAAGGAAGCAATTGTCCCACGCTGCTCTGTGCGGTGCAGCCTCATCTTAGGCACAGTGTGCAGCTATGTGCACCACAAAAAGGTATGAAACTATCAGAGTGTCCAAAAGAGGGCCACAAAGATGGTGGAGAGTCCAGAGGGGATGGTGTATGGGGGGCAACTGAGGGCCCTTGGTTGGTTCAGCCCAGAGCAGAGGAGCTGAGGAGAGACCTCATGGCAGCTGCAGCTTCTCACAGGGAGCGGAAGGCAGCACTGAGCTCTGCTCTGTGTGACAGCGACAGGGCCCGAGGGAACGGCATGGAGCTGTGCCAGGGGAGGGCTGGGGGTTAGGGAAAGGCTCTGCCCCAGAGGCTGGTGGGCATGGAACAGCCTGAACAGGGCAGTGGGCACGGCACTGAGCTGCCAGAGCTCACAGAGTGTTGGGACACTGCTCCCAGACACTGAGTTTGGATTATGAGTGGTGCTGCGTGGAGCTGGAATTTGGTTCAGTGATCCTTATGGGTCCCATCCAACTCAGGATATTCTATGACTCTGTCGAGAGGGGTATGGTGGCCTGCTACAAAATTTATGCCAGCACCCACTGAGGTTATGGTGAAGACATATGATGAAGAGCTGCCTGCTCTTGGACTTGTGGAAAGTTCCCAGCAGCCTTAGATTGCTACCGCCTGAGCAGAACAATCTGGGGGTGTTAGCACTCGAATGACCAACGTGAGACGCAATCCAGGCTTTACGAGCGAGCTGCAGAGCGTGAGGTGGAAACCGTAACACCTTTTTTGCTGACACTGCGTTCGGTTTGTGTCAGCACGGCAACAGTGACAGTGAGGGGTGCGGGATGCAGCGCTGCCGGCCCCAACCTCCTCGGGCCACGCCTGGACAAGCCACGCACCGCAGATTCCAGCCGTCTCCCCGCCCTCCCGCCCGATTATGTTAATCCGCCGGGCTTTACATATCCCCTCCTAAAGGCCCACCCTCGCTACGAGCTGCCCCGAGCTGTCAGTGCCGCGCCGGCCGCCCTCACCGCCCGCCGGCACCCGGAGCCGCCGCTGCGCGCAGTGAGGCGGTGCCCGGCGAGGGCGGCCGCTGCGCCGCGGTGCGTCCCAGAGGGCGGTTGTGAGCGGCCTCGACTGCTTGGTGCTGGGGGGAGTATCGCCTAGGGAGGAGTTAATGCAGCTAAATTCATAGTCACAGCTGAGGCTTATAGATACGTAAACGTGTATGTGTGATTACACACATATTTATAAAGGTGCTTTTGAGGCCATCATAATGAGAAACCAAGAAATCTCACCTTGTGTAGGGAATGTTTCTTACACAGATGTACGGCAGTGTGCAGGCTGTGATGCTGCATCCGGATCCCGGTGCTTTGGGAAGATTAAACCTGGTGTCCCCAAAGGCAGAGACCCCCAGGCTGCGGCCCCAGCTGCAGGCCTGCAGGCACAGACCACGCACAGCAGGTTAAATCCTACGGAGGAGCGCTGTACAGGTATGTCTTGTTGGCTAATATCAGTGTGTGTGCCGTATGCCCACAGCGAGGGGATTGCAGGGGAATGGGGCAGTGATAACACAGTGTCTGATGGCTGTGGGATTGGTGATGCAAAGCAGAGCTTGGCTGGCAGTAGTTTCTTTATTGCAAGCTCGTAGTGTGACAGAAATCTTCGAGTTGCATTCACTTTGAGTAAAAGACGGTGTGTGAATGGGGTTCTACCTCCGGAGCACCCCAAAGTGGTTCCTCTGTGTTTCTAGTAGTGCCACTTCAACTCTGTAGCTTTCCAAAGCGCTAGGCCTGACAGCAGGGGGAACAGCACTCATGTCCTGACCCCCGCACTGATGCACTGTGTTCCGAGAGCTGTGGTCCAGCCTGGCTCCTCTAGGAGCTGCATGGCCATGGGGATGAACAGCAAAACCCTGTGTCATCTGGGTAGTGAGGGGTACTGGGAATCAAAAGCAATTCGAATGGATCTCTATTAATAACATTTGTGAAGATGATGCTTTTAGAAACAAGTACTAGCATTTAGCACGTTTTGCAGGGGATGCTATCAATCATTTTTAACAAATGAACCAAATTCAGCAGGGGGAAGTGTGTACAATCAAAGTTTCAGCATGGTGCTGCAACTAACCTATTTCATCAGGCTTGGGATAATTAACCAGTTAACTGTCCTCTCTAGTTTGCTCTTAGATTTGAGCACACATTCTGCCATTTATTTGTATGCCCAGAATAAAGGAATGTGTCACAGCCGAACTGTGTGCAATTCAATTTCTGCGACAAATTCTATACTACTTCATAGGGATTTGTTTAAATTAATACCGGTATAGTGCATTGAAAGTGGTAAAGCTTTATTTGGCAATAGATGTTATTACCCTTGCAGTTACTATTTTAGAGGCTTTTATGATTTATTAGAAAAAATGGAGCACTGGGCTGTTGGAAATGTTTAACAAATAGTTTTTGGTTACGTACCTTGGCAGAGTTCTGGTATTGCAGCACTGCAAGAATTATGTTGAAGTTATAAGGCTCCCAGAAATACTTTCTCCACTCAGATGTTTGAAATAAAGCCAACTGGGTTTTCATTTTTCATAGAAATTATGTTAAATATTGCTGGGGGAGGGTATTTTTAATTTGTGTGGTTGGAGTTGCTTAAATGCCTGTTTATGTTTTACAGAAATGAATAGGTGCAACATATGCTGTATTTATAAAAGCTTTTGCAGGCTGTCAGCTGAGTTTCTGTGGTGTAAGAGAAGTATTTTATTTTTCAAGTCTCATACGGTATGCTACAAACCCATACTGAAGCTAGGAGTCATAAGAGGGATTGTTTGGGTAAAAGAATCCTTTCCACTCTAATCAGAAAATTGCACTTAGATTCTGCAGCATGTGGAAAAGTGACTGAATAGAGGCTGAAAAAGCCTTCAAATGTTAGGGCCCCATTCTGTACAACTTTGCCTAGATGAAGAATTCTCACTGCTATAATTGCTCTCACTGACACTGAAATTATTTATGTGGATTATTAACTATTAGTATGACAGTGAATGTACAAGAGTCTTAGCAGTACGGTAGAGCCATCCTTGCACTTCTCTCCCAGACGTTTTATTGGCAGTATTCAGATTAACATTTCCCTTCCTCTTTCTGAGTACGAGAAGAACTGAAAGCACTTCTTTGACAATGTACTTGCTGCCGATCCAAACAGGAACGTACGAGGTTGTTTATCTGTTCCCAAGCTGCACATACAGGAGCCTGTCTGAGCCCAAGATAAGCAACATATGTGCACTTTATATTTAAAAGACTGTGTCTGACAGTGTGCAGGGCTGTGTGTGATCTCCTCATTTGCCACTGAAAGGCGGTCATGTCTGTAGCGCTCACAGACAGGCAGACAAATGTCTGTCATGTATAAAAAATAAATCTAATTCTGATATATATGTTCTGAAAAAACAGAAGTATTTATCCAGAATTTCTTCTCCGTGTGTTTGAAGTACTTTATTTCAGTAATGCTGAAACTATTCCTTCCGATGAGGCACTTTGGTATGGCTTTGGATCCGTCATTGGAAATATTTTCTACTGAAATTTTTCCAAAGTGAGAATTTGTGAGAACTTGTTGCAGATTTGTTGACCTATTGTCTTTCTTCGGTAGAAGAGTATTCGGAAAGGCAAAACTCAGTTAGCTTACAGGTTGGAAGTGTTACAAAGATCATGGGATACATAGATCATTCATGAAATATGAAAACTTGTTGCCTGTACAATAAAGGGTTAAATATGTATTACATGTCAGTGGGACAAGGTCTCTTCTACCTCTGCATTTGAAGAACTCTTCTGATTAGTGCTGGAGATGTGACTGGATTGGACTTACTTGATTTACAACCTTACTCTATTTTCTGAACTTGTTTTTCGCAGTTCCTGATTTGAACAAACAAACATAAAGAACACAACAATCAGCAAGTAGGTGTAATAGATTTAGATGCAAATAAATTAATCAATCTTGTCTCAAAATATCATAGCAAAAAAAAAAAAAAAAAAAAGGCA
>PPHD01007221.1:0-23379 GCA_002909625.1 Bambusicola thoracicus
CATTTACACCAGTTCAAATACTACAGCAAAAGGAACTATCCATGACCTTTTTGCTAAAGATTAAAAACAGCTGCTTGCATAGGCCCAAGTGAAACAGCTTACCTCTCAGGTTCAAAGAAGCAAAGGTTGGAATAGGCATGTTAATCCTGCAGGAAAAGAAGAAATGGATGAAGTCAGACAATGGTAAGGAATCTCTAAACAGTAACTGCTAGAAGGTAGGTGCCTGCATGTGATTTTTACCTGCTCTCTTCTCCCTCCAGCAGTTTTCTGTAGGTAGCAATCTCAATATCAAGAGCCATCTTTACATTCAGCAGGTCCTGGTACTCACGAAGATGGCGAGCCATTTCTTCCTTCATGTTCTGAATCTCATCCTGCAGGCGGCCAATAGTGTCCTGGTAGTTAGCAGCTTCAACAGCAAAGTTCTCCTCCATTTCACGCATCTGGCGCTCCAGGGATTCATTCTAGGAGAGAATAAAGTCAAATTTAACTACAGTTCAGCCACTCTTTCTAATGTCAAGACCCTTTATAACTTAAAATAAGAAAAAAAACACAAAGAGAAGTTGAACGACAGTGTCCTTTCTGAAAATGATAAAATGTGGACATATTTGAGCATCTCCTTATCCTCCCCTTGCAAAGTCCAGGTGTGTTATTCTGGTGTCTGATGAGACATGTTTCACATTTATTCTACCAGACAGCAAAGCAAACCCCCCACAGTAAGCCAAACACGTACAAGTCAGCAGACAGTACTTGGTGAGGGAACAGTTACTTCCATTTCAAGACAGCCTTTCAGGCAACTGTATTCTAGAAAGTGCAAGATCTGCACTTTTCCACTTTGTATAGCTCAGTCTGTATTGGTTACACCTTGAGAGAGACCAGTTCAAGTGTAGTAATCTGAGCAGTGCGCTACACAGTACATGCAGACATGGAGCCCAGAGAGTCTTTTTCAGGAAGGATGGGTGCACTGCTGTCTTCTGTAGGAGATGAGCTGCAGCCACACACATCCCCTAAACTACAGCATAGCACTTAAAAAGCTGAATCAGGAAGAACATCTACTTACACTTCCTTTAAGGGCATCAACTTCACAGGTGAGAGACTGAATCTGTCTGCGGTATTCATTAGCTTCTTGTTTGGCCTGGCGCAGGGCATCATTGTTCCTATTAGCAGCTTCGGAGAGATCTGCAAACTGTGGAAACAGCCAGATTGGTTAGCATAACACTTCACAAAAATGGTGTAATGGACTACTTCTAGACCCAGGATTTGGAGGCAACTGAAGCCATTACAGGGAAGTTCTACCACTTAAATATTTAAACATGAACATTACACTGAACTTTTCCTATCTGATTGTTATGTTTCAGATCCTTTAATGCATTTGTTCATTCCCTTCTTAAGTATATACTTAAGAACTGCCTCCAGCTACAAGAATAGGGAAGAACAGGAAATGAGCCCATTAGCTTGATGCTGTACTTAGGGCACAAATGACTTTTCCAACTGTATTCTTCCCTGACCGATAGTTTAAAGACTACCCTATTCTGTGGCTGTGCTACATTCAGTACAGAAGGAACACTGAGTGCTACAGCAAAGCTGTTACCTAAAATTCATTTGAATGCCTACTGGATCTGCATCATCCTACAGCGCATTTTACTTACTTTGGACTTGTACCACTCTTCAGCTTCCTGAAGATTCTTAGCAGCAACGCTTTCATACTGTTGACGAACATCGCGCAGGGCAGCAGTAAGATCAGGCTTAGAAACATCCATATCGATTTGGATGTGCTGTTCCTGGAGTTGAGCCTGCAGTTCCCGGATTTCCTTAGAGAGAAGTAAACACTTGGAGTTAATAAACAACACTATGCAGAAAATGCACAGGTTAGGACTCGGGGCCAGAACCAGAGGCAGTTTACTTGTTGACTGATGGTGCCCCAGACACAGACCTCATTATTCAGCTTACCTCATCATGAAGCTTCTTCAAGAAGACAATTTCTTCTTGCAGGGACTCAACTTTGCGCTCGAGATCAAGGCGTGCAAGAGAGGCATTGTCAACATCCTGATCAGAGAGAAAAGAACAATTAGCGATCTTATTTTTGCTTCTTCCTACCCCAGCCTCAGAGATCATCATATGCTGCTTTATCACAATTTTGTGAACTATGCAGCATATGAAAATGTCATCTTTGCTACAGTACTGCTGACCATGACCAAGAGCACATATGGTGGGTATAAATCCCGCTGTGGGCTTAGTCTTCTGTTCATCTCCTATGGACTCCTCAGTGAGGAACCACAGAGCCCCTTGGCTCCACAACTTGAAAGCACACTGTTTAATCTAGGGATGTATGCATAAGGACCACAGACTACCCCAAGCAGTTTGACAGATGTCCCTGGAGGAAAAGGTATGAGCACAGACACGAATGGAGTCAGTCACTGCTGTCTACACCCTCACATGAGCTGGCAAATACTCCACCCTTTGCTGGACAGAGATAGTCTTAATCAACAGCAGAAGTTCATTTAAGGCACAAGAGATGATATGCCATGAATGTTACATGGAAACAGTGTTAATTTGTTCAAAAAATAACTGACAATTAACCATGGATCAGTAACTTCTTACATTTTAAAGATGCAAGTAAAGCACTTTGTAAAGGGGAAGACTGATCCTTTCACGTTGGCTGCATGGTTATGTTCCTATGGTATTAGCATAAGCATCCTGTTTTCACAACCTGCCTTACAGCCATTCTGTATTTTGTCCAGAACGTAAACATTCCTACTCAGCAGTGCTCACTATTACAGCACCTTTGAAACAGGAAAAGTTTTCTTTACACTACCAGGAAGCCATCCTTTGGATTACTCCTATTCAGGGATTAATTTTTTTTGTACCAGAAGAATTCTCCAGTGTTCTTTATCCAGCAGAATGCCCCTTTGATGTGTTATGAAAGTTTCCTATCAACTCCAGTTACACCACGGTTCATCCTGGCTCTGTTTTCCAGTTCAGAGAAAAAAAATTCCTTCACGCATTTGTTCTCCTCCCAAAAAACTCAAAGACCATTCTAGAAGGAAATTACACAACCATGACCTAACATGTTTACATGACTACCGACAAATCCAAAGACTTTCCAGTGGATTTTACACAAGTCTCGGTACTAACAGGGATTTTTTTTTTTCCCAGAACCGAAGAGCTACAGAAGTTGTAACAAATTCTAATATACAGAAAGCATCTTAAACTGGAGGCTTGTTCAGTACGTAATGTGTATTTTACTGTATTTTCACTAAGTGTACTTATTCTGCACACTCTAGAGCCATGTAAATGAAAAAAGCTATTAATAGCCTGAGCAAGCAAGGTTTAAGCCACATATGTGAGTAATTGGACTGTGTATTGATTTTATCTGGAGAGATTCTTTAATGGTTGAACATCCTTGTCTATGTCAGGAAACCCCTCATTAGCCAGGAGCTGACCTGTTCGCCTCGTCATGGGCTCAGATCTGTTCCCTGCTGTCAGAGCACCTGACAAAGCTGCAGTACATAACTTTCTCCCCAATTACGATGCCTCTTTTGTTGCACAATGTAGTCACCAAATCCCTAGGCTTATTTGATGTAGGGCACCCCACAGCATACGAGGAAAGTAACTTGGTATCTCTTGTTTAGAGGAAAAAAATTAGTAACTCTCAAGCATACTTTCTATTCAAAATCTGCACGCTAAAGCTACTCTTTTGTGGCAGGGGAAAATGGGTACACTTTTGTTCAAACCAAACTCAGCAGCATGTAGCGTTTGTGCAACAAGTCAACGTAGACAATGATCTGCAGTTCTTACATGTAAAGCTGAGAGGTTAGGTGGGCGCAGTGCACGGGCAGAGCAGCTGGAGGCTGAGCGACAGGGCAGGGAAGCAGACAATGAATGTGAGGCACGCACAGCACAGCCCGCATAATAGCCCGCAGCCTTCACAAAGCTTCATCGGTTGGAGGGAGAGGAAGACATGCCTTGAAGTGCACCAGAGAAGCACGCATGATTAACCTAGCTTTAAGTCAATGGAGCTTGTGCTTGAACTCTAGTAATTTAAAACAAAAAAAAGGGAAATGCGTCTGCACTGACTTGGCAACTACTTGGATCAGCTCAGCCCTGGTTACACAGCACAGCAGCACCTGGAGCTGCTATTTCAACCCTCAGCCCCGTCAGTGGACACCATCTCACTAAGACCACTGGGGAAGTGCTAAAAATCAAATGACCACTTCCTGCATGGTGACACCTATTGCCTATGGAGAGCTCTATGGGATGGTCAGCCTGCGCCCAGCTGTCGGGAGATACAGGGCAGCTGCTTCCAGCTCAGAGGAGTGATAGCAGCGTTGTTTCACACCAGCAGATTTCAGGGAGTTATCTTGTTTTGAGAAGGCACATTCCTAACCATCTGCTAGTCCAAACAGCCCTCAATCCAAGCCGAGAGATGTTTTTGCACAAATCAAAACTCGAGCTCAGAACTTTCTGCGGGCTTCACAGTTGGTTTTGGCTGTCACATCGGCTTTGGTTCACCTATGAGACACCGCAGCTTCCTACAGGATAATCCCCAGTGCACTGTTTCTTACATTAACATCTTTGCTTATATAAGATTAAATTCAACGTTCTTAATGCACATCAAGGGGATGCGGACAGCTGCTGTGAGCTCATCCCAAGGAACCCATTGTCTGCTTCTGATCGGCAGACACCACTGATAGGAAATACTTCAAATCTGGGACAGTCTTCTGAGAGCGCAGAGCGACGTGGTTCATCCAGAAGGAGTTCTGTATTTCACACAGCCTCCCCTAGGAATATGCCCCCACCATTACGCATTTGGTAGGAATGCAGCCCACGGCACCCTCCCCTCCGACACAAAGGGATCCATTATTTCAATCTGCTGCCGCCACACCGGCCATAATGCCTGGATCTGCATTCCTCGGTGAATCCCATAGAAACCATTAATACCCTTCAGCCCGGCGCGCAGATGGCTGCGCCTTTTCACAACTATTGGATCAGAAAGCGATTCCACGTCGGAGCGCTTTTGTGGAGCCGGCCAGACCGGGATAAAGCGGGACAATAGCCTCACCCTCCCCCCGGACCGCGGCACCCCCCTAAAGAAAACAGCGGGGAGAACAAGAGGCTGCGCCGAGCGCCCTTTGTGCGGGCAGAGCCAGCCCACAGCCCCAGCCCCGACCTTCCGCCCCCACCGCCCCGCGGCGGCCGCGCCCACCTGTCGGAAGGACTGCAGGGTGCTCTCGGCCTCCTCCCGCTGCAGCATCTCCTCCTGCAACCTGCAAGCAGCGACACGCGGGTGAGGTGAGGTGAGGGAGGGGTGGGTGCCCGCCCCGCGCCCGGCCCCGCGCCGGCCCCGCACTCACTTCTCCCGCAGGCGCATGATGTCGTCGGCCAGGTTGTCGCGCTCCACCTCGACGCGGGCCTTGTCGTTGGTCAGCTGGTCCACCTGCCGCCGCAGCTCCCGCATCTCCTCCTCGTACAGGTCGCCCAAGCGGGACGTGCCCTTGCCCTTGAGCTGTTCCAGCTCGGCCAGCAGGATCTTGTTCTGCTGCTCCAGGAAGCGCACCTTGTCGATGTAGTTGGCGAAGCGGTCGTTGAGCTCCTGCAGCTCTACCTTCTCGTTGGTGCGGTTCGCCTTGAACTCCGTGTTGATGGCGTCCGCCAGGGTGAAGTCCACGGCGTCGTGCATCCGCATGGGCGGCATGCTGCTCCGCAGCCGCACCGACGTCGTCTTGGTGGCGTACACGCCGCCGGGCGAGGCGGACACGTAGCGGGCGCTGCTGGGCCGCAGGGCGCTGCCCAGGGAATAGCGGGTGCTGGACGTGATGTAGCGGGTGCCGCTGCTGGGCCGGCTGCCCCCGCCGAACATGCGGCGGTACGAGGAGTTCTTGCTGCTGGTGAAGCTCATGGCGGCGAGGAACGGAGCGGCTTTGTAATCCGGGAGCGGAGCGGGGCTCGGAGCGCGGCGGGCGAAGAAGGGCGGCGTCCCCAACCCGGGGCCCCTCTTATGGGGCGCCGCCGCGCCGCGCCGCCCCGCCCCGTCCCTCTCCAATGGCCGCGTCGGGTCTGGGGAGGGGCGGAGGGGGGGGGGGGGGGGGGGGGGGGGGGAGCGCGGTGGCGGAGCCGGGACAAAGGCGCGGGGACCCGGGGCGGCTGCCGAGGTTCCTTGGGGCCCTACGCCCCTCCGACAGCGCAGTGATTCCGAGGGCGGGACGGGTTGCGGTGCTCCGCCAGCGCTCCCAGCACGGGCCGAGTGCTTAAAATTGCGTACGTTGAACTTTGTGCGAGCCCCATCCCTTCGTTTTTAGCTCGCTGAAAGGCACCGAGATCGGGGGAGTGATGCTATTCACGAAGGGCTACCGAACGTCCAAAGCAAACAGATAGAAACGTGAACCGTCGGTGGGTTTGGGGTTAGCTGCTTCCGACGGCACCCCTCAGCCTCCCGTCCTGTGCTCAGGGCTCAGCGCGCTCCTCGCAGCGCCCGGGGGCCCGCCCAGCCTCGTCGGTGCCGACGGAGCTGCGCTCATTGCGGACGGGCGCTGCGGTGCTGCCACGGCTGCGGGAGGGGCATCGCTTTGCCTTCGGGCACAGCGCTCCTGGTCACTGGGGGAGCGGCAGGAGCGGTCTGTTTGCTTTTAGTTTCTGTAGGCATACGGTCACTGTCTCGGGAAAGAGCTCGTACCGAAAGGTCGTTAGAAGTTATCCCCAAAGAGCCTCAAAGGCAGGACAGAAGTCCTCATGCTTCTACTGCAACTGCGCTATCGCAGCGGGGCTGCCAGCGAGACAGAAGGACCAATAGCAGTGGCATAACTTTGGACGGGAAAAACCTGAGCAGCAGTACAAAAAACTCCCCCACACCATTTTCAGCGTGAACGCAGAGTGGTGTAAGGGAGGTGGTGAGGTCCCTGTCCCTTAGGGAGCATAAAGCCGGGCTGCCCACAGCCCAAGGCGTGTTCTCCCAGGGAGCAATCCCAATCTGACACACCTGATTGGTGACACTGTTTTCTTCCTTGCTCTAAAAGTGACTGATATAATGCAAAGATATCTGCAATGTATCCTTCAGCACTTACGGGATGTAATGCTACCAGTGGTTTTCAGCTTTTCTAACTTGCAGTTCTGCAGAAGCAATGTCTGCGCTGGGAGTTCTCATAAACCTGAACCCGAGCAGCGGGCAGGGAGTGAAGTGATGTCTGTACCATGGCTCACAGTAGGGTTGGCTATTGCCCTTCAGGTGTTGCATCTTATGGGAAGCATTGGAGCCTGTATGTTTTATTACGGATGTAGTGGGTTGGTTGGTTGACTGGTCGGTGGCTGTGTTCCTTTCTGTGCTGTAGTTTGGTTCTGACGGCAATGACAAGTAAAGGAACACAGGCAAAAAGCACAGTGGCAGGCAGCAAGCGGCTCCCCGAGGGAAGATGCTGCACTCCGCACACCGGGAGCTGTCACAGATTGCTGGGCT
The DNA here is from genome assembly GCA_002909625.1 of Bambusicola thoracicus. NCBI lineage: Eukaryota > Metazoa > Chordata > Aves > Galliformes > Phasianidae > Bambusicola > Bambusicola thoracicus. The sequence goes on from PPHD01007221.1 coordinate 7,448, forward strand.
GCCAAAGGTACACTTGGCTCCATCTGCTTCTCTTAATGGCCCACAGCTTGTTTATGCTCCACAAAACCTTTATGGCACGCACATGCAACTGCCATCCTTCACTCCGACAATGCTCTGCCCCTGAAATTCAGGGAGGTGTTTGTTCTGGTAAAGAAAGAGGACCTCGTTCCCTCTTGTTTTGGATATAATTTTCATATGTTTGTGTCAGTGCTGCCATATGTGCTCTTGGCCACCTGCCTCATTGCTGTTTCCCTCTGTGAAATTTCCCTACAAATGCAAAGATATTCAGTTATAAGGTCTACAGTAAACCCCACAGTACCTTTTGCTGGTGGGCTCTTACGCAGGTGCAAAAATGGAGGAAGTTTTTTGTACAGCTGCAATAAATGGAGTCCACATTTGCATCCCAAGCCCAAAGGGGGACGAGAACTGGCCTCTTTGAAGGAGCTCCACAGTATTCGTCAGGAAAGACTGCATCTCATCATAGCTGCAGGAGTCACAGAGAGCTGAGGAGGGAGGGCAGAGGGGAGCCGATGGCTGCAGCCAAGAGGATGCAGATGTACTGCTATCTACTGAGAATCTGTTTCACTAAGAATGAAAAAATCCTTGTAATAGCCAGAATGTCTCTGGAAAATCCGTATTTCTGAAAACATCACTGAAAATAATAGCATACAAAGTTGTTTAAAATTTTCAATTTGATTTAGGCAGCAAGAAGCTAAAGGAATTCAGTCCACCTAGCGCGTCTTAGAATGTGCTTTCCAGTTATCCCAGACCTTGACTAACCTGATTGGAATCATTTCATCAATGGGACTTCTGTACTTTTACTGAGGGTTCTGCTTTAAAGTGTGAAATGATTTTATTTTTACCCCCAGAAAGTATATAATGACCCGTAAGCCTAAGACATTCAGCCAAAACTTCCTGCGATGCAAATGCAGTTCCCTTTGTTGTCAGATCCATAAAGCAGCCCAGAGTCCTTTTGGGAGCAAGGACTGGAAGGGATCGATCGGCCTACTGAGGCGTTCCTTCACACTTCCCCCAGGTCCATGAATATTGAACACGCTCGGTGCAAGGGGGACTGCTTCAACAGGAGAATATGAAAGAGGGTTAATGTCCTGCAGCAGCTGAATAGGGAATCTCCATAATATTCAGACACACAAGTGCTGAGACTGCTGCTTGACTGAACACTGTAACTTCTGGTGAAAAGAGCATTTCCTCCTTCAAATGTGGTTTGAGAAGACTTGGGCTTCTCTGGTTTTGAAAGCAGAAAGGCCCCAGGTTCCCATTTCCAAATAAACAGTTGTAAATTCTGGTGTAACCGTTCTGCTGGGGCAGTCCTTCCCTCTGGCTGGGCGCTGGGTGTAGCTGGGCCTGGGGGAGGGTCGGTGCTCCCCGCAGCCCTGTGCAGTACTCTGTACGCTGTGCTGAGAACACCTCTGCTGAGCCGAGAGAAAAGCTGCTTTTTTTGAACCCCAAGAACTCTGAGAGAACCTGGTGTGGGTTTGTGAACCCCAAAATTTACTAACGCCCAAGTGTTCAAGCCTCCTTTTCTGAGTAACTTTGACAGTTTATGATCTCAGGAAGTGAAGTGAAAATTCTTTTATGAAAGTTATTTTTAAAATTGTATTGCCTATGGTAGTTGTCATTGTTACAAAACACAGCAAATGTCTATGAGTATCCACTGCTTTTTTCAAGGAAATGACTACACTGTGTACTCAAAACTAACCACGTCTTTCTGCAGTAATATATTTTAATGTCAGATGAACGATATGAAACTGGTGGGTCTTTCATCACTGGGGAAGCGTTCTGATTATGACTTGTGCCACCCAGTTGCATGCTATTATTACTGTTGCATTAAGTTCCCCTCTATTATGGTTTCTGGTTGGCGGAGCAGGGTATCTTCTGTCTCCTTTTGTTTCTCTTTTACGGAATCAGGCAATCATTTCCAAAGCCAGCACACCTCTGCCCAAGTCCTGGGTTGTCTCAAACAGCATGCACAATTCTAGCAGCACAGAGCAGAGAATTGGAAGTTTTTCAGTTCTTTCATCGGTATAACAATTAATGTAATCCATCCCTTAAAGAAAAGAAACCAACTGGAATGCTCTGACTCACTGCATTTAATGGTAATAGCACTAACTGATGACTCTCAGCAGTATCTTTAGCAATGACTGGGACATAAAGGCCAAGATTTTCCAAGCTGGCAAAAGGCATGACATACTCCTAGGCTCAATGCTCCACCTTAAACTCTAAGCAGAACTAATTACCAGAACATGCCAAGTGTTTCAGTCTTGATTTGAGTCTCCAAAAAAAAATGTAACTTGAAATTTCAGCTATTTGTTTTCCTTGTTTTATGAAGCTTGCCTTTTGCTGAAGTCAAATGGGTCAAAATTCTCAGAGGACAAAAGAACAAGAGAAGTACGTGAGGATTTTAAGTGTAAATGAGTAGTTACACTGTTATTTTGATCCAATTAATTTTTATAGACTTGGAAGTCCTTTTTACTCAGAGAAGCTGGATTTTTAGGAGAGATTTCTTGCAGTAATAAGAAAATAGGTATTTGGATAGCCGTCTATATGCACATACAGAAGAAAACAAAGCACACAGCTGAGAAATTATGGCAATGGAAAGGGCAACAGAAATCAGACTGAGGAAGAAATCAGAATAAATGAACATGGTATAATCAGGGCCCATATCTTCCTATTTTTGTGAGGGAAAAAAAGGCACCAAATTCGGCAGCAAAAGGATGCCAATTCTGAAATTGCATTGGTGAGTGGAAAAATAACGAATATGGTAACGAAATCTGCACTGCAGTTAAATTTCAGTATAGCAAGGTGCAGAAAGTGGGGACAAGAGAAGATGCGGGATGTGTTGAGAACTCATATAATAATGACAAGAGCACAGAAAAGAAAGGCTTGAGAAGAAAATGAATTTCACTTCATATTTCTAGAGCTTGAAGAAACATTAAGACATTCAGGAGAAAATACAGAGGAGAATTTTTATTACTCTTTCTTCCTGACTCATTCTTGAGACTGACACAAAACTAGAGGAGGTACAGATTGCTGACAGGAACAGCAAAGTCTGGCTGAAAGATCACTCTGTCAGTCTCTGCCACCTAATGCTTTATTAAAGGTCTTGTGGCCTCGAATTCTTTGATTTGATAGAGCTCACATCTGCTAATTGTTCTCCTACAGTGCACAGCTTGCCTAGCTCATCACAAGTTAATTAAGGAGGGAACAGGGAGAAATTCTTTCTGCACTGTTCACATCACACCCCTATGCCTATATTGGAACATGTTAATTGTAGCAGAAATGCTAAGTCAGGGCTTGAACCAGTGATTGAGCACCTGGTGGGAAGGCAGGGCCAGCCCAGAGGAGTTCAGGTGCATGCAATGCATCTGAGTGACTGGAAGGGGTGCAGCCAGGATCCACCCCTTCCCAGACCTCATTTAAGGGTTGGCAGTGCAGGTAAGAGTGTCTTGCTGGAGATCCTTGTGTACCTGAGATCTTCTAAGGGTGAGTAGCTTTTTTTCCTTTGTTTCTGTGCCTGTTGTATTTGAGCAAGTCTTCGCTTGGTGCACAGTTGTTACTCTTGTGGTCAGCTGTTGACACAGGTAGAAATCAACAGCATGAATAATCATTCATTTGTCGCACTGCAATGGGAAGCGATATCTACAGACTTATCTGCCTTGAGACTGCAAACCTTTTCAAAGATGAATCATCCATCCTTTCTCTGTTTTGAAGAAGGCTGAAAGAAGTGATTCTAGTGTGTGTCATTAATGAACCCTGCCGCTTACAGATTTGCTACTTTTTGGCCAGGCTTTTTCAAAAGAAACTGCTTGAAGGACTCCTAGCCAAAAACAAAAGGAAACAAAAAAACCCCACAAAATAAAAATCCCAATTAAATCTGGCAGTGATTTCAGTCTTGCCTCTCTCCCAGGTCCATCACTTACAAAAAGCATAAATAGCATTATGTTTTCTTGCCATGATATACCAGGAAATGATGATGATGGTTTTTTTTCTGAGGAAGGGGCAGGACGCAGCAATGGAATTATTAATTACATGCAGCAATTGTTCAGATCTTCCTTTGAGATGCCCAGAACAAGCAGAACATTACTAGCTGAGGGCCAAGTTTTTACTGGATCCCTCAGTTTGAGCTCTTGTGCCAAATCCTTGGTTCCAATGAACCTCATAAACTGTACACTGTGTTAGCCACTCTGGGATTACTTAGCTTTTACAAAAGGAAAGAGGATGTGGCTCACACACCCCAAAATGAAGGAGGTCAAGTTTCTAAGAAGAGTTGCTTTTACATGCCAGTTCAGTGTCTAATATTCAAACACCAATATACTCTGACTGGCTGGGGTTGAGGATAGGAGATTATCCAAATTTAGGTTGACGACATGCAAAAAAAAAAAAATGTGAGCTATAGGGCTGGAGTAGAAAACTTATTAAATGTGCAAAGAAGATATGTATAGCTGGAGAAGAAACAAAGTATCTAGAAGAGTGGAGAAGTCCATTCTGGGGGGATGTAAAGGTGTCCTGCTTCCTGTTACAAATACAGACTCAATGTCTATCTGATTTTTTTTTTTTTCGATAATTTCTCATGTATATGGTTATTATTATAGAGTTATTATGCCTGTGTAGGATGGTCTAACAACTATTTTGCTTTGTAGATGTTTTATTTTGCAAGTGTTCGTGGCTGCTCATTTGACATGGAATAGACATTTCCCATAAGTTTCAGGACATGGAGGTTACTAAGAACTACAACTGAAGTCCAAAGCACACCATGACGAGATAAGGCTCTGTATAATGAAGGAGCCTTCTAGACAATGAAACAGCATGTAGGCAAGATGACAGACTCTTCCAAAGACTGAGGAATGGATTACTCAGAACATGATGATAATGCCATTGGCCAATGGCTGTATCCCAATGATAATCAACCCCTGTGGTGTGAAGAGAAATTTTGAGATTTATCCTTAAAATGAATTATTTCAGTAACGCTCTTGTACTGTAATATACATGATGCTTGGACTGATACTGACAATGGGGTTTATGCACAGTATAGATTAATGTCTTGAGGTTTAAATCCATTACTTTTCTAACTTTTGAGCAATTTTGTAATAACCATAGGAGACGAGTGCTATATGTGACTTGGCACTGTTAGTGCAATGAAGTCATCCTCAGGAACTTCAGCTGCTGTGTAGGGTCCCTGACAGACAATTCCAACAATATCCCATTGTATTTCTCTTATGAATTATGTGAAACATGTTTGCTGGTGTCTTAAATCAGCCCAGCTCCCTACAGCTGAAAATTGACTTCTAGTCCATACTGGATGTATTGTTGTTCAATAAGATTTCTCTTTGTCTAAAATAACTAATTTAGACTTGACCCATAAAGGTTAGGCTTATTTGTTTCCAGACTGTCTCAGCAAAATTAACATTTTAAACTCACAACGCTTCAAATAAAAAGGTCTTTTTCTCAAACTTTAGGAAAGCTCAGTGCTTTTTCTTCTTAGTTGAGGCACAGGAAAAAGGGATAGAAAAAAAACCAAGCAGCCATAAATGACACTTCTATAATTAAGTTGGAATAACTTTTCAATTTATCCTTAATTTCAGTTAACCTTTATAGAATCTCACATTTTCTTCAAACACATTCTTTTCTATAGACTATTTTCTAAGAGGCTTTGTGTTAGAACAGAGCTATGTCCCAGCTCTTGGTATGCTTGACAGACATTTCTAGACACAGATGTATTGAGAGAATATTTACACTGCAGTCATTCCTGTAATTACTTTTAAATAGCTTTGGAGTAGCTCACTTGCAAAGTGCCAGTAATGTAACAAGGGTTGAAGACACCACAGTGCTGCTGAGGCACAAAGTGCTCAGCTTCTTGGGCAGATTTTGGAGTCAGTCCTCAGTGAGCGCATTTATGGTTTCAAGATAGCTTGGTAAGTCCACTGTTACAGCTCTGCTGTGGCTGCATGGAAGATTTTCTTCCTCTCTGGAGGGAGCATCCTACTGCTGAAATCCTACTGTCCTGATGACCAGAATAAGACATCTCATTTCCTGTGTCTCTACTGGCTACGGGCTTAAGTCAACAATCTCCTCACATGGGGATGAATGAAAAAATGAAGTTGGGAAAGGGGAGAACCCTTTTTAGAAAGGGCAAGGCTGTGGTATACAAAACCTCTAATGATAGCAGATAGGTTTGAGACCAAAGGCATAATCAGCGTAGAGCTACGAGTCTTTCTCAGTTTGTCACTCTATGCTATATACTATGCACACCATGTGGCGATGATGGAGGTTAAAACTCCTGTCATAAGCAAAAAGGTAAGAGGCACATCTTCACTCATCTATTTCTTTTCCTTCATCGGTTTTCCTCTGAGAGAGCAGTGGGAGTGCTGCTGCCATCTCCTCCTGCCCCACAGGCATCCTGAGGGGGTGGCTGAACTGATTTCCCCCTCACCAATGCCTGGTGTCGCGCCTGCTGTCTCCAACCTCTGTGACCCTGTGGGCCTGGTAGAGCTCAGAGTCTCTTTTGTTCAGTCCAGCAAAGATTTTTTCAATATATATGCATATATTGCTTACCGGCCTTTTTTTGTCCTTTATTTTTGGTAGAGTGCTGGAATGTGTAAGTACAACAAGAAAGTCAACAATGCTATGTTGACATAATGTGTCTCATCCAGCCAAGGTTACCACTGCAGGCCAACCATAACAAACAGACTGGATTTATTTATATTTATTTCACCAGAAAAGTCAAGTACTCCTTGGAGAAGCAGTGTCTTTTTTTATTCCTTATAGAGTACGTGCGTATCTCCAAAGCCTGAAAATAAAATCTTGAAGTGTAGACAATAACATATTTGAAAATAGGAAGGTTAAAAATATGTTTGACTCTTCTAACTAATTTCAGTTACATAAAGTTCCCTTGTATATGGAGCTTTCAGAAGTGGGTTGAGAGAGTCTAACAAATGTAGTTCAATGTGGGTTTCATTTCTAGTCTTGCAGATGCGTGGGATTACAAATGCAAACCGTGGGCTTCACTGCCATACTGGCAAAGCCCAGCGGGGTTCCACCACAACGGTAGCTGAAGCAGCTTTACTGAGTGTCACTGAATCACAACCCAAGTCTGATAAAGTCCCTCCTGAAATACTACATCCAGGCAGCTCAGTTTCAACTAATTGCAAAAGGTTTCCAGTGTGAGTAATGTATTGGGCCAACAGTTGTGGAAACAGTAATTTATGCTAGACATTCTCCATGAAATTTTTTCAATTCAGTGATTGCATCACAAGGGTATGTCATGCCTTGCATTCCTTCCTAGCCACAGTGATTTCTGACCCAGAACATGAGCCTCTCCTATAGACAGCTGAGATGCCTCTATCCTTTTCCTGACCCTCATTTAAGTATTTAGTAGGTTATTTGAGAGAGTGGGACATGAGAAGCCTTGTTTGTTCACCCATCGACAATATTTGCTTCACCTACAGCATTGGATGATGACTGTAAAAGCAGTTTTGAACATCTGATGTGTCGGCAGATTTTTGTTTTTTTTTCCCTGTTCTCTTCATTTTTGCTCATAGACGAAGTGCTCACAAATACTTTGTAGTACGTATCCAGTGGTCTCTGCCATATCTCATGTTCACAGGAAACTAAGTAACTTATACCTCGCTGGCCTGTTAGTCACTGCTCCCTGCAGGTGGGGGGCAGGGAGGGGCTGCAGAACTTTTAACGGAAGGTCTGAGATGCCACAGTTCCTAATTTTGTGTTTCAGTTGCCAGTGTGGTGAAATACGAGATCTCAAGGTATTGGGTTTTTTGAAGGTTTTTTTTGATGCTGTTTTAGCACCGTTGGTAACTGTAACATTTTTTAACAATTCTAAAGCACTCTAAGAAGAGAAAATAGTGCAGTGGTTTTGCTTGCGTGTTCCTCTAACCACATGTATGTGTTTCACTGGATGTGTTGCCTAGTTACCAGGACACCAGTTTCAGATCTGACATGATTACCTGTATCATAACAACCATCAGAGATGTGGGCAAACTTCAGGAACTTCTAATCTGAGCAAATGCTGCTGGGAGGCAGGAGCTTTCAGAAGCTGTCTCAATGAAAATGCTGATATCATATGCTGCTGTCACTGGCCTTAAAAGAATTTATTTAAATGATCAGTTAATGTATTTACAGTAAAATATACATTCAAGTTAAGAAAATAAATGCTTCATCATTGTACCATCATAGTTCTACAGATGTACTCCTTTAAAATAAACTTATTTTTTTCTAAAGCCTGTTGGTTTTTATTCAAAGCTATCTATGTCATCGAGGTATAACTGATATGAAATAGACCCTATGCATGTGCTAAAGAAGGCTAAGACACAGCTGCAGAATCTGAAATCCCTTATCAGGAAGCTGAAATCAGAAGGGTCATAGGACAAACTTCGTCTTCCTTTGAAGTCTTAAAGAATTTAAACCTTCACTGAGAGTAGAATAGGCCCAGAGGTGGATGTTGGACTTGACTGTTATTGATCTCTTGTTCTAGTCAAATTAAGTTTTGACTGAGATTTATGGGAGTCCTAACCATCCTATGTGTATGAAGCACAGAAGGAGCTGTCGCAACATTCAGATGTTATTAGGCAGACAGATACAGTTGGGAAATTCTGCAGTGAAGTGGCTGTTGCCAGGCCACAAGACTGAGTGAGCAACAATTTAGCCTGCTCTGTAGTGCTGGAAACATGTGTTATCAAGTTTTCTTAACTTAGCAACAATCACTTCTGCAGGGTGCACTTGCTCTGTGGAGTCATTCTTCTTCTTTGAGAGAAGCAAGGTGTGAGTGACTGCTGATCTTGGTACTTCTCAGCCATTTCTCCCATCTCTGCAATAGACAGCCTACCTTAAAATCTATTATGAAATGTCTGGTCAAAAGATTACTAACATTATGCTGGCTTTATATTTATAAAGTGAGGAACACTAAAAGTAATTGTTTCCAGATTGCTTTGATTGCTGTCATTTTCATAGCCATCAATTAATAAGGAGAACCAAGCCAGGGCAGAGAATTCTAAAACTGGTTACTGGAAGTCATTTAAAAATGAGCACATGGGAAATGTTGGTGTTTTCCACTCCTCACAAGATTAAGCCAATAAAGTCTCAGCCTAGTCTATGAATTTCTTTGTTGCCAGAGTGGAGGTGTGCTGAACAGTCTCTCTGGTTTGCTACACACAGGATGCCTGGTAGAGGAGGTAGGCAGAGAACTTCCCCTGAGTAAAGAATTTTCCACTGACATGAATACAGCAGCGATACCCACTTTCTTCACCAGTCTCCACCTTTACTGTATGTGAATGGCAAGAATACTGTGGAGCTGGGGAAAGGAAAGCAAAAAACAGGGCTCAACTCTCTCTCTCCTTCTCATATAAGGAAATGCTGCTCCTCTGTAGCTTTAATTGCTATGAGAATTGGGCAGCTCCAAATAGATGAACTGCTCCTGACTGCCTACAGCTCATTAGCTTTGCTATGGTGTATATAGATTGTATATAAATTGTTGCGCTAGTGATACAAGGAGATAAAAATCATTCATTGGCTTCACTAATTTCAGTAGTCTAAAAGCTGTGTTCTTCTTTACCTTCACCTCCTATCTATATTTTAAAGGGCTCCTACTGAAGTTTGCCATCTTAGCAGACACCAACCTTGTCCATCCCAGCCACCTTCACCCTGAATCCTCACCTTCAGAGTTGTCCTCACCATCTTTGTCCGATGACTGCTTTCTCCAGTCAGCATATTCCCCGCTTTGTTACGCTGTGTGATTCAGCCACCTTTCTCAGTTCTCCATCCGCTGTTTGTGCAAAATACCTGTCTCACCACTTCCTGCAACGTGTACTGCTCTCCTCTTTGGGTATCTCAACTGCTGCACTTCCTTTCAGACATAGCCAAAGTAGGCCTTGGGTTTCTTTTCTTAGTCATGTGCTTACTTCCGTGGCTGACAGGTAAAGCAGCAGCCCCTGACTCTGGTGGTGAACATCCACAGGGAATGACAGAACTTTTTCAAAAGGAGCTGGCAAGAGCTAATGTTCTTTGAATCGTGTTTCTGATCAGTAGTCCAGAAATACACCTTATTTTTCACAGGTTTCCAGGAGGTGCCAGAAAAATGCGATCAACTTAAGAAGTAACGCAAGAAACGTGCCCAGATTTTTAATTTATTTGCTTCAGGTTTCATCCTCACTTGAGACTCTCAATCTGTGAACTGGGGCATAGGCAAGTGTCTTTGCTTGTGGGAGGAGAGTAGTCCGCATTTTACCCTGCAGGATATTTACTCTTTGGGTTTTATGTATACATGTAAATGCATCTGTCTGACATCTACTGTTACAAGCTGGCTGCTTTTCAGGGGCAACAATGTTTCTGAGTCATTTCTTTAATCTAGAGAAAGCAATTTCACAACGTTAACACAAATTAGAACAGTTTCACCAGTTATTTCCTTCCTTCCTATTCCACCGGCAGTGCAGGCTTTGATACAGCTTTTCAAACCATCCCCACAAGCTAACATCACTCCTGCAAATAAAAAGGAGAATTGCTGAGGCCCGCAGAACTGCCACACGCCATCAGCATCAGCTGCCCATCCGGACGGCAGGCTGGCACCGTCCGCGGCCGGTGGGCACGGCCCTTTCACGGTCCCCTTATCCCTTCTCTTCCCGTGCCCATCCTGTGTGGTTTGGGAAGCGCAGATGCAGCCCCCCTGGCACTGAAGCCCCACACAGTGAGGGGACAGGCTGTTCCAGGGGGTGGCTTCGTCCGCAGGGCCTAACCCCTGTACGGGGTTAATGAGCAAGTAGCAGTGCCACAGTGAAGCGCTGCTCCGTGGCTGCGCGGCGGGCGGGGGTTGGTACGGAGCCGCCAAACTGCCGGGAAGGAAGAGGGCGGGCAGGGGGGAACGAAAGAGCGGCGGAACGGACGGGCGGAGCTCGGGGAGGCGGTCGGGGAGGGCCGTTCCGTGCGCCGAGGCATGGCGGCGCTGCGGGTGCTGGAGCTGTACAGCGGCATCGGGGGGATGCATCAGGCCCTGAAAGGTACCCGGCAGCCCGTCCGTGCGGCCCCTCGCCCCGCTCCTCGCCGCCTCCCTCCTCTTTGGACGCCATCTTTTCGCTGCGCCCCCGACCCCCGGGGGGCTGTGAGGAGCGCCATCTTCTCGAGGGGACTAAGATGGCCCCTCGCCTCGGCCCCTTCCCCACCCTGCGTGTCCCCTCCGCCGTCATGCACGGACGCGCGGAAGGAAGCTGTGGGGTGGGAGGCGGCCTCGCTCCCCTCATCCCATAGCTTGGAGGCACGTCCTCCTCATCTCGGGCTGGAATGGGGCGGTGGGATTCGTGCTGAAGGGGAGGGGGCTGTGCCCATGGAACAGACACGGGGGTGAGTTGTAAGGGAGATTGGTCAGGGTTCTGGTGAAGTGCTTGTGTCAGTGGTCCACAGCTGTGAGCTGGGCCCCAAAGCGGTATGGCCTGCTGGCTATCACCACACACCCAGGAGCACAGCAGGACGGAGGTCAGGGGTCTGTGCTCCTGTCTGCCCAGGAGAGTGGTGATATGTGCACATTAGTATGTGCTGTGTCTTCTGCTGGCTCACCCACACTGCTTATGGGACGGGCAGGTGATGCTCAGTCACATCAGCCTGGGTGTGCCATAGGTGTGCAGGTAGGCCATGTGTTCTCATGCACATGCTCGGTGAATAGCTGATAGGTGCTTTGTTGTAAGCCTAACCATGTGGGTCAGTATGACATTTTCTAAATATGAAAATAAAATAGAGAATTGAAGCTGGTATAGTGAGTTGGGCTAGATCATGTGCTCAGGTGTTTTTGATCTGGTATAGGGAAACCTGGAGCTGATTTTAGTGGATTATTGAAACTAAGGCCTGGGTGCCCTTCACCAAGTCCTGTAGACTGTCCATGAGTTGGCTTCCCCAAATAAAAAAGCTGAGCTAGGACTACTGATATGGGCTTTATTACTGTTCTAAGTATTGGTCTACTTCCAAATCTACTGCATTTACAAAAATAGCTGAAATAGTTTTAATTGCTACTACAATCCTTCAAATACTCATGCCCTTCTGTTACATTATACAGCAGAGATCATTTTCAAGAAAACATCAAGTGAAAACTCACCTTGTACTGTTCTCCTAGTGAGCTGTGAAATATATAATGTTTATGGTAGAATCCGCTTCACATCACGCACATACTCACAGTTATTGTTGTGACATTTTCCCACTGAATGATTTCTGCTGGAATGCTTATGTCTGTCTATATATATGTATATATATGTACACATACACAATCACATGCACAGGTTGCTCTGAAAGTAGTGCCTTCGATTTATTTCCATGGAAACTACAACAGATGCAGAAACACAGTAACACTGTTTGTTGTTGAGAATTTGCTCTATCACAGTGCTGGTTTTTCAGCATAGCCATCACCATTGGTTATGCATTCTCACCAGTGCTGAACAAGAACCTGCATGCCACACTTGCCAAAATCTTTACCAGGGAAGGTGACCCACGCTTTTACTTCTTACGCACTTTCATGTCAGACACCAATGTGTCAGACTGCCTGTCTGCTGCCATTTGTCACACAGCAACCGAATGTAATGGAGTATTGGCAGGAAGGTTCAGTTTCTACTGCCGTACCACCAGCGTCCGCATCTGATGTCTTGGGCCTGTAATAAAACAGGAGGCATTATTTTCGGAGCGCTTGCATAATACGTAAAAATACACAGCATACCAAAATAAGCACCTCTGTTGTTACTATACCAAGCAGCTAGGATTATTTACAGTAATGTATTTTCATTATTTCCAGACTTAGTCTTTGAATATGAAAAGCAAAGTATTTCTTTGCATGGAATTGTAGGTTTTGGAGTCTTTGTGGAGTGAAAAGAGTGTTTCAGCTAATGGTAATGCTTTTCCAGTAGTGTTGTTTGTTAAAGTGGTGGGGAACTACCTGTGCGTTATAGGCAGTTTCCATAGAAAGTGGATTCCAGAAACTTGGGCTACACTTTGGTCCTTCACTCAACAGTTTGTCATGCGTTGGTGTTTGTATGTGTGTAGCAGAAATTTATTGAGTGTTATCTGGCTCTGATCATAGCATAATAATAGACATCTCATGAATGCTTGGTAACATTCTGGAGTAATTAATGAATTGTAATGCCAGCCATGATACTCTGTGGCCATCTCCATCCCCAGCTAAGAAAAGATCATTTGCACCACAACAAAATACTTAAAGGAATGGGGATGTTGGGAGTGCATGCGACCTTACTTCAATGATTACCAGAATATTGTAAGCTTGCATCCAAAAGATGCACTGCTTCAACCATGCCACAGAGGGCATTTACTCTGTGGGTGAAGGCTTGGGAACGTATATAACTTACATCTTGGGTAGTTCGGAATGTGAAGGAATTAACCGACACATTCTTTCCAGTAAGATGAGAACCTTGCAGTTTGAGTCCAGTTAAAACTGATAGGCAACTGAATAAAAGGGGTTCTATATAACTTGCACTGAATTTTATGTTTAATGGCAGGCCATTGTATAAAACTGGTTTTGATGAAATGAATTGCGTTCAGGAGTCCTGATACTGTCAGAAGGTTTGATCTCTTCTGCTGTCTTTTCTTTATAAGCCTTTTAGACATCTGGATTCAGTTTTCATAGTTTATGGAGGAAGAAAGGAAAGTCATGGGGGATTTAAGTGTTTGCTTTTATGTGGAAATCAAGCAGAGAAAAGTGAATGTTCCTTTGAAAGTGCTTTCTGTATAATAATAATAGGATTTCTTATATGTTTTAGGCCTATACATGTACATGAAACCGTGCTATTCCTAAGAGGTCTCTGGTACATTTTTTTGGATGTCCTTTTGCAGTCTTTTTTTTTTCTTTTTGGGATAAATATGAAGCTTGAAAGAAAGCCCTTCATTTTGCCAGTGCTTTTTTAAGGCCGATACATGAGAGACGAATGCGATGTGTAACGCTTTATTTTCTTGGTGCGGTCTCCAGTGAATCTATAGAGCCAGGAAAAATAACAGAGTCATTTAGAAAAGAGAGAGAACATTGGAGACTGGAGTGCAGCCACTCCAGGAAAGCTACTTGTTGTACAGCAGGGATTGTGCAGTTCTGGCAAGCTTAGCTCAGTGTTGCTTACTGGCTGTGTTACATGGGCAGCTTTTGGGCCAGTTATGTTCAGCAGCACTGGTCCTGCTTGACTTTTTTTCTGCCTATTTGTCAGCATTTTTAATTGGCAAATAGTTATTTTCCACGAAATCTGCTGCTGCCTTTTTTACCTGGATGCCATTTTTGGCTGTGATCTTTTAATAAACTTTACTTTAGGGTAGCATATAATTGAGGATGTTCGTTGTTTTGGCACTTGTCACTAAAGTAGAATGCATTTGGCAACAAGTAGCACACAATTGGTTTCTAGATTATTCTCACCTAAACTAAAAAAATAGCTGAATTTTAATAAATGAGTGGAAGTTTGTATCCCACTTGTCTTCTGTTGCTACGTGCTGTTGATGTACAAATGATTAATATGTAGCTGGATCAGATTCTTTTTGCCAATGGAAGGGCTATTTGTGAGGTTAGATTTCGGCCCAAAAGCAGAGAGGAAAAAGGTTGCCTGGCTCTGTGCTTGAATTTTAGCTGTATGTAAGCTAACATACGCAGAATTCCTGGTTTCAGATTTAGAGCAATATCTGAATTTTAACAGTGAAGGCATGGAAAAAGGCGGAATTTGGAAAGTTAAGCTTGTTTAAGGTCGGAAGTCATTGAGTCAGCTCATATTCTCTCCCTTGAAGAATCGAGGCAGCAAAGAGGTGGGGATGTTTTTCTTTCTTCCCATCCTATGCTCCAAGCACTGCAAGGTTTGCAAAGGTGGATGTTTAGATCATGTATGTCTAAACCTATTGTATTTTATATGCGTATATATGAATGTTTTGGCTGTGTACAAAGTGCAGGGTTTCTGCATTGAAAAATACAATGTTTTATTTTAGGAAATCTCTTGCTTCAGCTTATTTCCTTAGCAACTTTCCATCAAACAAACAGTCTGCACTAACTCATTCCCAACCAAAGCAAACTTAAAATGGCATATTAATGTAGGCAGTTTTCCCATGAAAAAAATGTATTCCGGGTCTCTGCCTCAAGCATTTGTAATCTGCCAGGCCATGAAGAGGCTCTTTGAGCATAAAATGTGAAAGAGCAACTTAAAAAAAATACTGTCATTTTGCAGCCACAAAGGTAGTGATAGTTTTTCTTCTGTAGCTTGCAGATTGAAGTTTGTGGGTATGGGAATATTCTTTTGTAGCCTCTCTTCTCTGCTTATTGTTGTTTATTGTATTTGATGACCTCTGTGAATTGGACAGCACCACGAGGTAAGTATGTAGCGCAGCTATCTCAGGAGGAGGGGAGAAGGAGAATAGGCCGGCCAGCAGCCACAACATTCAGGACAATGCAAGAACATAGCTGATTTGAGTGCCCTTTAGCACTGATGTTGATTGCTCCCTAAAATATAGCGCTGTGTAGCACAGGATGGTGCCAGTTGTGCTGCAGTGTGAATTTACATAGTTTTTACAGCCGGGCATGAACAAAGCCTGTACAAATAGAGCAGTGGAAAAAAGTTGCTCAGTATCCTGCAGGAAGCGAGTATCGGGTTTGCTGATAATCGTGTTAACTGCAGTCACACACGGTTCCGCCTGATCATTTAGGCCACGAGCCGACAGCTCAGAAATGAAATCTTTGCTGTCTGTTTGAAAGGGAAACAGAAGTGACACAATACGTGACTAATCTTCCCTTTTCCATCTGTTCCCGTATACCTGTTAGGGTAGATAATTGTTCTGACTCTGATTTGGCGACGCAGTGGGATCTGCCAGGCTATGCCCTTGGTGTAACACCACGCTGTCTGACATTGATGGGCCCAGTACATAAGTAGAAGGGTGAATATAAACAGATCCATGCT
>PPHD01007222.1:0-18230 GCA_002909625.1 Bambusicola thoracicus
CCAACATTTCTACTGGCCCTGGGTTTTTTTGTTTGTTTGGTTGGTTGTTTTTTTTTTGTTTGTTTGGTTGGTTGGTTTGGTTTGGTTTTGATTTGATTTTTGAAGCAGTGTAAAACTAAATTCTTGGCTTTGAGCTGGGCTAAAATTCATAAGAGGAGGGTAAAACTGAGCTAAGGATAAAATTTGCAGCATTTTTGGTCCTTCAGCCTTATAGACACAGGTCTGTCCATTGTTAGGCCCTCAAATATATAGGCCCTAAAAAGGACTAAATATACTTTAAGTCATAGAACCCCAGAACCCTACAATCATAGAACCATAGAATCATTAAGGTTGGGAAAGACCTCTAAGATCATCCAGTCAAACCATCAGCTCATCCACACCACACTCGCTAACCACATCCCTCAATGCTATATCTACCCATTTCCTGAACATCTCCAGAGACTCCACCACTTCCCTGGGCAGCCTGTTCCAGTGCATTACCTCTCCTTCTGAGTAGAAATTCTTCCTCATGTCCAACTTGCCCCTCTCAGTTACTGTGGAAACCCTGTGGCTGTAAACTCCAGTGCCATTCATTAAGTCCAGCCTGTTCTTTTGTATTCTTATGAGAGTGAGAGCTTCATCCCTGTAGACTGAAACAACAAAAAAAGTGCATGCCACTGTATCCACAAAGGAAATCATACAGATTAGATGGTTTTGTACAAAATTTCAGGACACTACTACAAATGTACTGTAAGATCCTTGAGGCAACTGGCTAGGACAAAATTCCTCTTTCTGATGCAACAAAGAAAATGAATCCGTTACGATAGTGGTCAGCTGTCTCATCCAGCCCTCAAGTTTTGTGGCAGAGTAAGCCTGGGCAGAAGTAGTTCATAAGTGGGCTGATGATCACACTCTTGTCCCTTTGAGGCCAGATCCAAAAGCATTAGAAATGTTTACACAACTTCCAATGGACTTCCACATGTGCTCTCTACTCTTCTTTTGCTTCTTTATTTCTATAGCCAACACACTGTGGAGCACACACCATGGATCAGCACGGATACTGTGTAAATCTTGGATTGAAAATTGGAATTTTTTGACTCTTTCATCTCTCTCTACTTTTCCTTAGCCAGGGAAAGCAATGTCCATGTGCCTTAGCTTTCTCTAGGTCAGATGCCTCTGCTCAGGTTGTGATAAGTGTATCCACCAGCACAAGATATTACGCTATAAAAGCATGCTATATCGCATAGAGGAATCAGCACCAGAAGAGGCAGCTCCCCCCACATCAACAGCAAGTCTCCTTGGTTTTCAAACACAAAACAAACAGAACAAAACAAAACAAAACAAAACAGCAACACAAGGTCAGGCAAAGACTGAAAGCTTCAAGAAAACCCCCTCCAGTTAGTTCCTCTCAGACAGAGAGCACAATTCTACAGTGCTGTAGGTGTTTTGGCTTGACTGACACTCATCCAAAATTCTGTTTATCCTGGGAACTCAGGATTTGTTCTACACAAGAGGAAAATTCTCAAGAAGTAAAACACAGAGAGTAGCAATTCCTTTCATTTCATTAAATCCCTCACTACTGTGTTGGAGAAGACATGAAGTTCCTTGCACTTCTCAGAATATGGGCACTTAACAGACCTTATACAAGTTTGTTAATATTGTTTGCCACCATGTAAATTGTTATGCTTTTATATGGGAAAAGTGAAAAGGATGTTGGTAGTCTAGTTACACTGAGTAACACTAGGAAATTCTGCAATGCAAACCATAAGAAATCAGATAATACACTTTGAAACAACTCCTACTACTGCTATAACTACTACTACTAATAATAATAATAATAACAACAACAATAATAATACGGAGCTCTTCTACACTGACCTAAGGTCAGATGGGTTCAATAATTTATGATATACCAGGGATAAACTTGGCCTCAAATGGCCTGGAAGAAATCCATAACTGAAAGGCACTTGTGAATTGGCAGTGTGCTGAGAAATACACTGTAAGACCAAGAAATGATCAAAATTGCCTAATACAACTCCTACACAGTTAATGTATGTTGTTTTCAAAATATACTTAAAGCATACCATTAACAAGCTTAAAATTTCCTTGGTAATTTGAGGTGTATGGTAAATCTGAGTGATAAGTAATAGGAAGTGAAGATAATATTTGAAAGCTAACAAAAACACATATACCCATCAAAACCCAACTCTGTGCCTCTCGTGTGAACTGCTGCAGGACTAATTAATTCACTCCCATATTTCATCCCAGTCAACTGCCTTGTCCTGTGCCACCAGGCTGATCTGTTTCATCCTGAACAGAGCACTCCAATGAACGGTCACACAGAGGAAAGTGATCAAATCACGGCACCAGAAATGGCGTTGGGATGGGTCAGTGGGTTCTGCAGAACTGAGGGGAGCCAATACAGAATGAGAGCAGCATGGACAAAGCAGGGCTGCACATAGCCATGACTCATCTCTGCTTCCTGACACAGCTCCTTATTGCATGCAACAGAAAATAAAGCTTCCTTATGAAAGCAAAAAATATTACTTGTGAAGTTGCCTAATTTCTCTTCAAGGTTTTAGGCACATTGTGAGGCATTCTTACTTTTAAATCATATTTCTGAGGAAAATTGAAAACTCAATTACTTTTATTTCTCATTGTGGGGGCAGAGGGAGTGGGAGGGGGGAATATCAAGGCTAGCCTGCCCTCTAGTGCTCTCTGAAGTCAAGCACCTGGCTCCGACAAGAGCACTAGAAGAAATCTTGGCACATCAAAGGCTATGTGGTGCTATAGCCAGAATGTTTTGAAAGTTGTATGAGCAGCAGTTTGTCACAGAAGCCCAAATCAGTGTTTTTCAGTGTCAATTTATTATTTTAAAGGAAAGCAAAACTGTGTTTTTTTTCTACCCAGAACAGAAACACTGCACTTAGATGCAACAGAATAATTATTTAGAGGAGCCAAGATCTTCTTCTTTATTAACTCATAGTTTCCCAAGCCTACTCTGAGTATAAATCCCAGCTGTGGCCTTTGTTGGCTTAACGCAAATGCAGACACATAATTTTTTCCTCACTCTTACTTCAAGGATACCTAAACATGGGTGTGCATCCAACCCAAACTGATAAAGATAAAAACCTTGTATATTATTATGCTGGAATACATGTCAGTGAAAGAAAGATCTTCATTTACAATTCCTTGAGATTTCAGTGGTAAGACTGTGGATATCTGTAGCCTCACAAAGATTAGTTACTTTGATGAGAAGAATGATAGTGAAAGAGGTTAATTGCAGAAAGAATTTTTTAAAACCTGGAGACACAAAAGTACACATAAATATGTCCAATTTTCAGGTGAGCAGCTCAGGTGAAAAAAAAAATTCCTTCCCAGAACCCTTTGTTTTTATATTGCGAAAGCATTTCTACTGACTTATTCATATATTTTTCTCTTTCCTTAACAATACCTTTACAAATTACTTAAATAATAAGTAGTTCCAGTGCACTAAAATTACCTTGATCTTTTTAGTGCAGTAAAAATTGTACTTTCAGTGCAGTAAATGAACTCTAATTACTTCAGTTGTGGTTTCATTTTCACTGGTGGTTTTATTATTTTATGTAATATTAGTTAAAAAGCCATATATTCACATAGGTCACTCCAAGAGTAATCTCTCCTATTTATTTTCATAGAAACTACAACAGATACAAAGAGCACAATAACATTATTTGATAGAGAAAAAAATCTCAACTACAAAGTACTATCTTTCAGTGTAGTCACCACAACTAGCTATGCATTATCACCGAGAGTGAAAAAAAGCCTACACACAATGCTCATAACAGTCTGCATGATCATTCAAAACACGGCTTGTCTTTCATGTTGCTATCACTACTGCTGAAACACACCTCCCACTGTCTCACTGTGCTCACATCCACTGGTTGGTCTCCATAAACATTCAGCAAGGGCTGGTGAATGTAACTGGGTGCCATTTTTTCCACACGGAGGAATTCACTTCATATATTCAGTACTAAATTCAGCCTCAGCATGTGATTTTTTTAAGTAGGCTTTTGGACCTTTTTAAGAAGAACAGATTGTCTTCAGTTTTTGCCAAAGAAGAAAACTAGCACACGCAGTCACTCACTCAGGGGCCTCTCAATGCTCTGGTTACTCTGCTCCTGTTTCAAGTCCTATGACAATTATTTCTCCTCTTTATTGTCAGACCAGTGGAACCAACACCAAAACCTTCCATCTTACCTTTTTCTCATGTGACAAAGAGAAATCACTAGAAACAATACTGATCATTCTTGTTTTTTTTTTCCCTGTGTCGTTGGTAGACATTGTTCTACTCACACGGCCTGTGTTGTGGCTGCTTCCCCAGGGTAGCCCTGGGCCCTGGTCACAGGTCCTGTCTCCACAAGAATAGTTTTGACCCTGGCTCACCCTTAGATTCTTGGCATCCACCTCAGTGGGTCCCAGGCTTCTCCCGTGCAAAGCAGCTCATACACTCCACTGCCTTTCAAGAAAAAATGCTGAGTTAGGATATTTTTTTCAAGTGCATTCAGCCTGAAATGGGGTTAGGGTCCACAGCAGTAGCAAATTTCAAGAGAAGAGGAGGGGAGCCCCAGCAGCAAAACAACACTGCCGTTGCACAGCACAGCCATGCCAAGGAAAGAAAGGCATGCCCAGAGCTAGGAGCAGGGTCAACAGTGGAAGCCCAGCCCTCTTCAGTCATTAAAAAAAAAAAAAAAATCTACATCTGAACTCATAACCTGAACTTTCTTCCTTATCCACAGAGAGAAATTAGTTCTTGTTTTAGAGAAATGAACCTCATCCCACCATGTCTGTGCTTGCACACTACTACTGCTGGCCAGAGGAATCCCCTTCCTCTGGGAAGGGAGATAAACACCAGAAGGTGGGAACTGTGTGTTTCCGTGTGTTTGAGTTTTCCTATGGGAAAAGGTTTGTCATATTTTTTGTTCAGGATAGCAAGCCATATATAGTAGACAAGATTTAGGTTTTCTGAGTACTTAAGCCGTTGCAGCTCTTTCATAGGAAACATCAATTTTCTCAGTCACTTTTCTGTTTAGAGCAACTGAGATATAGTACTTGAGATATAATGTGTATTAGACATAATATATAATTCAGACATTATTGTGTCTGAACAGCAGAAGAATAAGGTTTTCTTCCTTCCTGTAAACATGTCCTTGAATATGAGTAACAGTCAGTACTCAGTCGCTCTTGAGGAAGGCTTATACATATGCAGAAAATATCTGTAACAGTCCCTCATCCTCGCTTCTTGCACATGCACTGACTGTGCTGTTGACTCTCCTGGAGGAGTACAAGTCCTTGCTAGTCACTAACACTGCTGTGCAAAATACTACAGAGTCACAGCAAAACTGAAGACAGTCTAATCCCTTACCTGCAAATTTATCTCTCCCAGAACTGACACCAATAGACTGCTGATTCTTTTCCTTAGATGTGTCTCCACCTTATGTATTTTCCCCCATGGAAACTGCTACCCCTTCCTTTAAAGAGCTACCTACATCTATCATTGTGCACTTCTGAACACCAGGGATTTGCAGCCACTTGCGAAAGGGAAGAAATGAAAATCCTAACTATGCAATTATCTGGTGATGTGAACTGATTCATCAATTAAGGCCAAATTCAAACTGTCTTCTACTGAGCTAGTGTTATGATGGAAAGAACCTGCCACAAGCTTGGAAGTTCCACATCAAAATAGCCAAAATCACCACTTCCAGGTGAAGTATTATTTCTGCTTCTGAAACTCAAGTTTCAAGTGTGAGCTTTTGTATTTATCAATACATGCAATTTTTTTCACTCGATTAGTATTTTGTCTTTGACTTTTGGAGTGGACTAAGCTGTTTCAAGAGGCAAAGCAAATATAAGCTGTGTGACAATACTTCAGCTTGGCCCTTTCTGGATAGACTATCCCTTCACTCCATGAAGGGCATGAGCTAATCCTGCATTATATTTCCATCTGGAGAATACATCTGTCCCTTGTTTTGGACATGTAGTGGAGAAGACCTCACAAAAACTTTTCTGTCTGTGCTCTAGACTGAAACAACTCTGCTGCAGAAATGAATTCTGCTGTAGCACAGGCCACTATAAAATCACAGAATGGCTGAGGTTGGCAGAGACTTCTGGGTCTATTGGACCCAACCACTACTCAGGGGAGACCTTATTGCTCTCCACAGCTCCCTGAAAGGAGGTTAAAGCAAGGTGGTTGTTGGTCTCTTCTGTCAGGTAACAGCTATAGGACAAGAGGCAGTGGCCCTGAGTTGTGGTAGCAGAGGTTCAGGTATGTTTATTAGGAAAAATTCCTTCTCAGAAAGGGTGGTCAAGTATAGGAACAGGCTGCCCAAGGTGCTGGTGGAATCAGTGTCCCTGGAGGTTTTCGAGAAACATGTAGATGTGGCACTGAGGAACATGGTTATTGGGCATAGTTGGGGTGGATCAGTGGTTGGAGTAGATGATCTTAGAGATCTTTTCCAGCCTTTGTGATTCTATGATTCTATGATTTAAAAACCATGACTTGGGATATCAGCACATAAGAAATTGGCTGAAAATGCATGAAACTTCTAAAAATATCATTTTCTTATTGTCATTTTTCTACAGCTAAGAGGATCAGAAACATACCCTTGCTGGACACACAGACTGAATTTCTGGCCAAACCATATGATTTTGGAGCGGAGTCTTCAATCCTCAAACTGACTACAGTTTTGAAACCATTGATAAAGCTTTTGCTTTGTCTTTTGCTTCCTTTTTATAGTCCATATATCCCATCAGAGAGTGTTACGCTGCTGTTTACAGAGACACACTTTCAATACGTTCTGTCTATGAGACCATTTCTGTACTATAATTTTCTTTTTTAATTATGTATAGCTTTAAATTTTAATTCCTTTTTGCAGTCCTTTTATTTCTCCTTTCTAGAACAGATTCTCAAAGCTGACTTTTTGACTTCTCTGCCTATTTGTTTTCTTGAATCTAAGATCATTATTTGCATTCTCCTGCTTTCTTTGGACAAGAGACAGATCTGAAGGCAGATTTTAAAAGCTTGAGGATGATATCAAGCTCAAATTTCCATATGAATGCTGAATACTGTGTTGAAATAACTTATGAGCTAATAAGAATCTCATAATGAATTAATGAAAATCAGCCAAAAGACAGAGGAGACAGGCAAAAAGTCTATTAGCATTATCTTGAAATCTAACCATGGATTTTGGCTGTCCTTTTGTCAGATTAATGAAATCAGATAAGGCTGTGAAAAAAAACAGATAGTAATTAGCGTCTTTAGCTTGGGATAAATGAACAAGTAATTCAGTGCTGGAAATCCATTCAGGTTTGTCTTTATTTGTGCAGAATATGACAAAAGATTAACTGCCTCCTAGGTTTCATTGTTATAACTGAGAACTATTTGTAACAGTGGGAAGATATTACCATTTTCTCTGACAGAAAATAGTTGTGCTAAGTCTCCTATGCCTGGGAACAGTGATATTGCAAGAATAAAGAATCCCCTGCCTATAAACCATGAAGTAAAACAGATATATCATACAGTCTGTTCATTTATTTAAATGCAGTTGTGCTCAAGGGAGCAGGTTAACATATCTGACCACAAAACTACTATGCACATTTAATAAATATCCACCGTGGCAAATACAAGGTCACAACACTGATTTTTATGTGCCTTATGAAAAAGAGAGGTGCTCTGCACTGAGAATCCTATGCATTAAAAATCCTTGCTTGAAACTCAGGGATTTTTTGTCCCTCTTGAACACCCATTACTCACACAAATTCAGCTACTGTCTCCATACAGGCTCCTTGGAGATCCTCTCTGCTTCAGTCTGTCTCTTTTTGTCTAATTAGACAAATATAAATTGTTTTGTCTCATCTCAGGCTACGTCTTTGATACTTTGTTGTACAGCAGCACTTTCCATCTTGAACACACAGCCATAACATAACTGGATCTTCAGCACACCTCAGTTCTCCAATCTCCCTATCATTCTGATCGATTATTAAGGTTCAAGCTCAAGATCTTCATGTCCGACATCGTTCAGCATCCTCTGATGAAGGGGTACATGTTATACACCACAAAACATTTTTCTGTCTACCAAACTTTCTTCAGATTAGTCTTGAATATTGCAAAGTGATATTCTCCTGCCTAAACTGCTATGTTCTTGCTTCTGCGTCAGATATCCAAGGACTGGATGTGGAATTATTCCTTCTCACAGGAATCATTTCTGTACTCATAGCTTTAACGTCCTTTAAAACTCCAGCTCCTTTTTCTCCACCACTTTTCACTTATGATCTCCTGAAGTCAGATTTGTGATTTTAAGCTCTTTTGAGGCAGAGATTGTTTTCTTCCTCTGTGGCTGTAAGACATCTAGCACTATGGGTACCTAGAGCTTGGTTAAATCTTCCCAGTATCGTGAAGGCACCAACATTAGTGAGGCCAATATCTTTCCAGTGGCTTTCAGTGATGGAGAGACTATGTCAATAGCTTGGTTAAATCTTCCCAGTACCATGAAGGCACCAACATTAATGAGGCCAATCTCTTTACAGTGGCTTTCAGTGATGGAGAGACTATGTCAATAGACAAAGAAGAGTGGCTGATATCATCTATCTGAAATTTTGTAAGGTTTTTGACACAGTCTTGCATAGTATCCTAGTATCCAAATTAAAGAGAAATTTATTTGATAGATGGAGTACTTAGTGGATAAGAGATTGCCTGGATGATCACATCCAGAGAGTTGCACTCAATGTTTAACATCCAGGTGATGAATGGTGTTCTTCAGGATGCCCATACTGGGACAAGTACTGTTTTAATATATTTATTAATGACATAGTCAGTTGGGTTGAGTGCACCCCCAACAAGTTTGCAGATGACATAAAGCTGAGTGCTGCTGATATGACAGAAAGAAGGGATGTTTCCTAGGGAGACATGGATAGGCTTGAGAAGTGGACTCACTTATACCTGTAGGATGAATGAATTGAGAGCAGACTTGTGCAGACTGACTGGGGAATACTGGTGGATGAATAATTGGATGTGAGCCAGAAATGTCCATTAGCAGCTCAGAAAGCCAGCTATGTCCCAGGCTGCATCAGAGTAAATACAATCAGCAGGTCAAGGTAGGTGATTATTCACGTCTACTCTGTTTTCACGAGAAATTACCTGCAGTATTACATTCAGCTCTGTGGCTCTCAGAACAGAAAGGACAAGGACCTGTTGAAGTGGGTCCAGAGGAGAGCCACAGGAATGATCAGAGGGCTGGAGCTCTCCTGTGCAGACAGGTTTAGGAAGCTGGGGTTGTTCAGGCTGGAGAAAAGGAGGCACCAGAGAAATCTGACTGTGGACTTTCAGTACTTAAAGAAGAAAGAGAGATTTTTTACAAGATCATGTAGTCATATCACAAGGGGTAACAGTTTGAAGCTAAAAGAGGGTAGAATTAAATGAAATAGTAGGAAAAAAATCTTCACTGCAAGGTGAGGTAGTGGCACAGGCTGCCTAGAGAAGCTGTGGATGCCCCATTACTGGGCACATCTAAGGCCAGAGTGGATGGGTCCCTGAGCAGCCTGATCTGGTGGGTGGCAGCCTCACCCATGGCAGGGAGCTTAGAACTGGGTGGTCTCTAAAATCTATTCCAACTCAAACCTTTCTATGATTCTCTGAACCAGAAATAGTAGCAGCAGCAATGAATCCCAAGCAAGATGGCTTTCTGATCTCCAGTCTGCCAGTACAGCTGGTTACCCACAACCGTCTGACAAGGGAAGGTTCTTAATGGTATGAGAGTTTCATCTTGCCTGGGCTGGCACTGCCACAGAAGGAGGCAGCCCTGGTTCCTCACAGGTCCTTGCTATCCCCATACCACCACTCTAGCCATGAGAAGCTAGTCTGGGAGGAAGAACTGGGAGAGAACGGGTCTGATGGCTGTCATGGATTCTTTCAACATCAGTCTGACCCTGCTTTGTGGCTACCTGGGCATTTTTGGTGGTAAGGAGTGGGAGAAATCTGCAGGGAACAGGAGAAGAGTGGCACTTTCTCCTTCTGCTGCATTTTGTAAGGCTGTGGTCCAAGGAGTGCTGGAAGTACATGCAAGGCCAGACTGTTTTCTCATTTCTGTTTCTCTTACATTACCTACTGTTTCATGATGCTAAAATCTGTTAATGCCAATTAACACTCGTGTTTAATTAACATGAATCTTTTTAGTTGCCAGTAGTAAATACACGGACTTCTACATTTGTGAAACAGTTGTTCTGATCTCTCTACCCTTGGATCCTCTTCCAGAATTTAAAAGATAAAGGAAAATATCTGTTAAAGTGATTGTACTTGAGGTTTCCTTCAAAGTCACTGTTCATTACTGACACACTCCATATCAGGTTTGGCTCCACTCCACTTCATTTTCCTGATAAGACAGTCAAAGACCCTGGGAGAATGAAAGGGAGTGGGTTTTATTCTCTGTTTTTGAAAGTAAATTTTGGGGTAAATCTACTGAGTCAGTAGAAAGCACAGAAGTAAAAAGCCCACATCGAAACATTTAAAGAACTATACATCTTGTTTTGTTTAATTCTTCTCTGCCATTAAAGTGACCTTAAAGCACCTTTTGTATCTCATGGAAAAGCACTGCACGTGTAGAAATGTGATCTATGGAGATAAATCAAAGGCGTACTAGTGTCAATACGATACACTAAATTCAAACAAACATAGAAAATGCTGGTCCTGATAACCAAG
Source organism: Bambusicola thoracicus (assembly GCA_002909625.1). Lineage (NCBI taxonomy): Eukaryota > Metazoa > Chordata > Aves > Galliformes > Phasianidae > Bambusicola > Bambusicola thoracicus. Next base: position 10,712 of record PPHD01007222.1, read on the forward strand.
GCCTGACGGTCAGGATCTTAAAACCATGGCATGACCTCACTGACAAGCTTCTTAGCATGAAAGTGCTCAGCAGCAGCCACACCTCATTTATCTGTCCAGTTCCTTGTGAATCAAACAGATGTTAGAAAAAGAGAGGCTGCAGAATTGCAGATGGTGGACATGAAACCAACAGATCTCAGGCAAGCTTATAGGCAAAAAGCACACTGTGCAAGAAGCCAGATCAAGAAGAAAGTGTCATGGCACCTGCAAAACCTTGTCTGTCAGGCATCGCAGATGCACAGTCAGCCTCACAGAACATGAAATATGAAAGCCATCTTGTATAGGTGCCACATAGGCTACTGTGTTCCATCAGTCCTTGTCACCATCTGCCTGGGCACATAAGCAATCTCGCTCTGCCAAAGCATGCTCTGAACCATCTATGAGACTGCAAGTAACACATATTTTCTCACTGGTATCATCATTTGAGCTTTTGAGTCCATGGACATCTCTTTGTGCCTCTGAAGTGAGTGTTTGATGTAATCTCATGTATGTTAACTCCTTTATTGAGCACTGACACACCTAGGGTACAGACGCCTCTGAGTAGGGGTGGTGAGGAACCACATGGCTGATCAGGAAGACTGTGTGGAAAGAAATTGTTTTGCTGAAAGGAGGGATGGTGAAATCTGCAATGACAGATATACCACTGCAGCAAACTGTATTTTCTGTTTCGTTCCTCTGAATGGAGTTCATTTGCTTCAAGAGTTTCACCTTTCACATATATTCAGTGGTTAATAAAACCAACTCTCCCTTAAGCAACTAAATCATTCTAAGCAGCATAAAAAGCTGAATAAAGAGCACATAATGCACAGCCCTAAGGTTGCGAAGCATCTACTTGTTGAAACTATAATTTGAGTTAAAAAGCACAAGGCCTGCTCTTTGGTTTGTGTAAGTAGATGTTGGTATAAGCAGCCAGTAAAAGTAAACCTTCATCTGTTCCATCATGTAAGGAGCTAAATTACCAAGGATTGCAAGTGTGGTGCAACAGAGTCTGAAAAGCAGTATTTTGTGTGAGTACAATAAATTTTGCTATGTCCTTAGACCCAGTATCCAGGAGACTCTTCCAGAAGACATCAGCCTACTTGAAAGCAAAACTCACGGTTTATGTTCTGATCCTGCTTTCCCAAAACAGTATTGTCCAGTATAAAGCACAAGAAGCAATTCCTTAGAAGCAGAAGGATTTTGCAAAAGTTCTTTGAGTATATTCATAAAGCTTGCTTGTCATGAAAGGAAAAGTTGTACAATGCAAAGCACAGAGAACATTTTCTCATAGACCCCTTTAAAACAATAACACAGCTGAGAAACATAAGTAGATTAACACCTGTGCATCTTTATCCAAAAGGGAGCAGTTATGCGAAGATCACATTAAAACCAGTGAAGTGTTCAGCATTACATTCAAATTTCCAGAAGTGACTGCTAGAAGACAGGAAACAATGTTTTAAGAGGTCTATGAAAGGACCATTGTGCTAGTGTTTCTCTACATTAAATCACACATTTGTCAGTGCATTTGTAGACTACAAACCATCCCAAACTTCTAAGAATTGCTGTTTGAAGACTGCATGGTAAGACTTCAGTTCCCCTAGAGTCTACTACACAGAATACACTTTTGCTAAAACAAATACCTTTTTACATACATTTCTCCAAAAAACAAAAGCAACTGTTGTCTCCACAAGACCCATAACATTCATCTGAGGCTCCAAAAGGTACATGACAGTAGTCAGAGTCTTTCACTACATCAAAACATGCATCTGTAGGGCTACAGAGTTCAATTTATTATTTTTTTTTAGCCTGTGCCATTCAAAGGCTTGCTGTCAATTTTGCCTGAAAGCTCATGTGCAAGCTTTAATGTACTGAAGTGCTTTTTCCAGGGCAAGCTGAATGATGAAAACTCAATGAATTAATTTTCTGTACAGCAGACCGGAGTACAAGGTTACATTATTTACTTACCTGAAAGTTCAGAGGCAAGAAAAAGAATAATCTCTCCCCAGCTCCAGGGACACAGCACTCCAATTACAAGAATAAAATAAAGTGCAAATAGCTACATTCCTCCCCAAAGGCATCACAATTTGCCCCCCCCAGCCCTCTCCCCACCCGTGCTTTAAATACAGATGGCAATGAGCCCATGCAGACGTAACCCCCTTCTGTCTACTCTCCTTAAAACGCCTTCTGGTTTACTGACCATATTTAGACCCTTTGGCAGTCTATAAAAAGTGCTACGTGATCTTAGCTGCACTAAAAACTGTAAGAGTTATACTCTATTTCACACTTACGGTGAAAAAAAAATATTTCCTATGAAGGAATTTTCAAAGGTGCCCTAGGGCTGGATCTACACAGTGATTTTAATATCCCCAGTCAAATTTCCAAGCACAACTGGCATTCACAAAGGGGCTGGATTCACAAAGCAGAATTAGACTCAGCATTGCAGCAGCTCACTTCTACCAAGACTCTTATGTTTGGATTTGCTGCCCTTGTGTATCACAGGCAGAGAGCTGTGAAAGTGAGATTGGGACCCACAGTGGCCACCACACTGTGAAAAACCCCCACGGTGGAAGAATACTGGGGAGAGGACAGTTAAGTTCTGACACCCTCAGGACGTATGGCCAGAACTGGCGAATGTGATGGCTAACCTCTGCCATAGCTATGATTTCAAAAACCATGGTTCTCAGACCTACTGCCTGAATGTGGCGATGTTTTCTGCAGGAGCAGCAGTGCAGAGCAGGCACAGACATCTCCAGCACCACATCACCTCTTATACTCTTTCCTTCCTGCTTGCACTGGGCCTAGGAAACGTGCTCTGAGGATAGAAACCTCCAGCCTGTTCTGCTGAGGCTTCTGCTTTGCCTTTCTACTTATATAAAAACGTTCAATGGCCACAGTTTAAATGTCTTTATGCTCTAACTCTAGCTGGCAAACATCACACACAATGCAAGTGAACTTGAGAAGTATCTGGAGATGAGTTCAGAGTATTGCATTTTTGCAATGCTAGGATGCGAATGCAGGAGAGTTGCGACAAATCCTGTGTTACTCCCTTTGTTCATTGACTGTAACATAGTACTGAACCAGCTGTTGACAAATAAGTGACCGAGGCCAGAGTCACATGGCTAGGACTAAGATGTTTTCTTTCATTCTTCATGAAAGTTATGCATGCAATTCCCTTGCTACAAAAATGGGAGCTGTGAACTCCAGTGAAAGTGTGCTAGGGACACCAAAAGGGGAATTCCACTGTCTTTTAAATTAAGAAGACACTTCAGATCTACTTTCTTTGGAAATAAGCTTTCAAACCTCTGATTGATACAGTTCTCACAGTGCAGATTGCATTCATCACGGTTTCATAGTCAGCTGACAATCCTTCCAAATGTTGTAAACTAGATTTTAAACCCCCTGGATAAACCTGTCTACTCGGTGCAGAAAGGATTTCTTTCCATGTGATAATGAAAAAGATAAAGAAAAAAGAAAAAAAGAATCACACCATAAAATCTAGTTAGCACAACAAGATCCCAAAATTTAATGCAAATAACTTGCAATACTTATTCTTGTAATATCCTCCAAGAATTATGTTTTAAAGTAACTCAGTGTTACCTAGTGGGACTGATTCTGGTACAGAGAAGCTGTTTTAAAAGTTCAGGATTAATTTGCACAGGTTCTTTCTAAATAACTACCAGATTTTAAGAGAGGCTCTTAAGTTTAAAACTCAGTCACTCCAAGATGGAATTCTTCTACCCAGTGAAGACCTCAGGCACATTCAGAAGCTCGGAAGTCAGACCTCTATCATATCACCCATGAGTGCACCTCTGAACATGAGAGGGATATATCTCTCTCATCGTGGCTCTGCAGTGAATCACAGCCTGAAAGCACTTATTTTTTTCTCTTAACCCTAAGGGTTTGGGCTGACACAGTCAGACACAAAAGTCCACAGTACAGCCATGAAAATTATATACCGTGTCCTGTATCCTGGAGTCTGTTGAAATAATTAAGTCTTCATCTATATTATGATACAGATATTGAATGGGCTTTCTGTATAATGCCCTTTATACACTATCCAAAGAGGTAATATATGGCAAGAAGCAAAGCTGTAGTGACAGCCCTCAACTGAGGCCAGATTGTCCAAACTCTGGCTTAATTATTGGCATGGATCTATATGTCCACAAGGCAAGAAAGGCCCCAAAAGCTTTGCTGACCTCAGTTATCTGGGGTTTATGAGGTAGACCGGGCAAAAGAAGACACGATGAATGCTTTTTTGAAATGTGAACAATGATCCAGTGCCCTGGTATGGCACAACAGAGCCAACCAGCATTCCACAACAGACAACCAAGAAGTATCAGATTTGATATTAAACAGCAGTGTGGGAAGTCATAGATTCTCGTCAGAATGATTACATTTCATGTTTCAATTCGCAGACACTGTAAAAACAAGAGATTGAGTTTTATACAAAGCTGCTGAATAAGTTCTATTCCAAGACATTTGCAAGAGCTACTGAGCAATATCTTATAGAACAGTTATTATTTTTATGTGGCTTAAAGCCACAGAGATGTGGGGCAGTTTGGAAGTGTGAGAGCTTCTCAGATAAGTTCTCTTTCCCTCAGGGGATGAGTAATCAGGGTTCACATGACATCAGATTTGAAAGGTCACAAATTTAAGGTGCAAGATTACAATTGCACTGAAAGCTCACAGCTGTTTTCACCCCAAAGCTAGCTAGGCTACACCATTCCTTGTCTTCCTGGAATTGCCACCAAATGGGAGTCTTAAATAACAGTACTGCTCTAAGACATAATAGCTATGCAGCAGTTACAATTCTCCTATCTGATCATCTGAAGGATTTTTTCTAGCCAGCCAGAAAGATGTCAGCCCTGCAGGGAATAAAATGGTTCCCTGAACATGTGCAAAAATTTATTTCATGCTTTGTCCATTGCTATAAAAGGAAATGGAAGCAGCAGTCAGGTCTGCATTTGTGGGTGGGCGTTCCAGAAAACATCCTGTAGCATCCTGAGCTACCAAAATTTAATAGGTTGAACCCTGACCCACCTTCTGACCAGGCAACTCAAGGGCTGTCAGAAACGCCAAGCTTTCCTGTGCTGGTTTAGAGTTTCAGAATGATTTCTAAAACATCATGTCAAATAATAATTCTATCAACTCCACAAAGAAGGAGAACTCACAGATCAGAATAATCCTTGTTGCTTCATCATGTGCATCAGCCAACAATATGTATGAGACAAAGACAAAAAAACCATGAAAGACTGCATACAGTCACAGAGTGAACCCTAAGCTCTGGAAATGCCCCCTGGTTCACCTTTAATGCTATTGAATTCCTGACTGGCCCCAGTTTGATTCTCAGCTGTAGATTGCCTTGACCTCTCAGTCACTTTGTCTCAGGCACGTTGTTTCCATTTGATGATGATGGTATTAATTTGGCCTGTATGCCTGGACTCTTACTGGCTAGAACTCCAATGGCCTCAGAGAAATCCAACCACTGCATAGAGTCTTGAACTCGAGGTCTATTTTCGCAAGACACAACAGAAGAGCTACTAAAAATACATGTATAAAAGAGAGAAAATCAAAGGACAATGGCAACCGCAAATCTGTCCAACAGAGGGAAGGTTTGAAGGCTCCTAAGGCTTGGCCCATCATTTGTTTATAGCATGCATGTCAACATAACACAAAACTCAGTGAAGGGATTTATTCATATCTCTGAAAGGATATGGATCAGCTTCAAAGTAATTTTCTACTGTAGCCATTTCAGTACGACTTTTGTATCCAAGCCCTTCCATTTAAATTTTACATTCTTTGATATGTTGGCCAGTTCAATTGTGCCGAAGAGTAGGCATGATCAACTCTTTCCATTTGGACGGTAGCAATCAGCTGAACTGCATATCCTTGCTTAGCTTAGCGAGTTCAAATCCACCAGATCATCTGGTCCTCTCAATTGCCTTTCACAGACTCTATTTGACACTGACCCCAGCATTTGACAGCCACGATTCAGAATAGCAGTCATGAATCACAGATCTGCTGCTTCACATTCAGAGGACTTCCGCTTAGGATGTCTTGGTGATATGGGCTTCCTGACATACTAGCTACAAGTTAGTGCTGAGATCTGAGGAGACATTTGTCCTAACTTTTGATATGCCAAATAAAAGATATAAGCAATATGTAGCTGACAAGGGAGAAGTGTGTGTGTTTGAGCTGTGTTCAGTGTAACAGCAGCTCTTCAAAAGCATGGGAAAATATTGTTACTGGAGTTGTATGGACTACCCGCTGCTTTGGAGTAAGCAAGTGACACTGAAGTAAATTTAATGTTAAAGCAAGGTGAGATTTGCATGTTAGGCTATTGAGATCAAGATAATTGCTTCTCTCCCACTAAATATGTTGGAGAATCACCACCAGACAGCTGCATGAAGCTCTGCTGTTTGCTGGCGCAGCCATGACTTTACGCAGACTTTTTCTACTGCCTGCCTCAGGCAGAATTCCTATGAAGGTAAAAAAAAAAAATTAACCGAAACTGAATGGAAACTGGTGCACTTCACAGGACCTCTAAGGAAGTTCTGTGAAGTTAGGAGTTCCTTTCTACATTGATACAGAACCATACCTCGTACCAACTTCTTTAGAAAATGGTCTCAAGTTTGCTCAAAATGTAGCAAATGCTTTTATTAAACCAGTCTGATTTTAAAACCAAATCATAAACTCAAGAAGTGCATGCAGTTTCAGATCACATATAAACATTCTAAACTGATTTGTAATTGAGATCTCTCACTTACTCTAAAAACAGATTATTCCATATTTTGAAAAGACAGCAAATAATCTCTCTGGGTGTTCAGAGCCGTATTTTCAAAATGCAGTGTGACAAACATACATACACATGTATACACCCTGTTTACACGTCTGTAACAAAGGGTATTCATGCACAGACGTGCATGTTGCATGTGTACAGCGTGACTTCTGCCAGCACAAAAGTGGCAGTGCATATCTTCATCTTTGTCTCCTGGGCAAAAAATAATATTAAAATGATTGCTACCCCACAGTCACTTTCTGTAAGAAAAGACTTGATTTCATTGCCTGGTACATGAGTGCCTTGGAGACCTCTGCTGTGATAGCGCATAACATGAGTTTATTTGGTCATATATTATTCCCATTTGATGTTTATGTGCTGCTGTGCTATGTGAGATATTAATCACACTACGTTTATCAGAGATAAGCTAATCCAACCAGTGTGGATGGTTTAGCAGGCACAGTTTCGAAGGACAACAGTAAATTATAACTGGATTTGATTAAGAGGTAATTAGCTAAACCTGTTTACCTTAACCTTTGCTGCAACTATTGTTTTTACTAGAAGAGGAGTGCCATTAGATTGTGTCTGGGATACAAGTTATGGAGCGTACACCACTTTTCACTGTCCAATTTTCATCTGTGATTCAAGGAAAAGGTAGAAAGGTCGGGATCAGATTGCTATTGTACAATTCTCCTGAGATGAGAGCAGAAAGTTTCCCTGACA
>PPHD01007223.1:5915-23377 GCA_002909625.1 Bambusicola thoracicus
CCCCATTCTGATGAAAACAAAATTTTTATACTTACTTCACTCTGTATCTTGTTTGCATGATGTGCCCGTTCCAAATCTACTGTTTTGTCAGTAGGAATCATTTTGCCTCTAACTTTTTTTAAGTAGTCACCACGATAGATAACCTAAGAAAAATTAGAGGAGGGTCATAACGGTGATGCTTTGTCACAGTATGTATTATTTGCATACACATGGGAACATCTTCCAAAAAAACTGGATGACATTCTTTTGAATTCAAGCAATTAATGATTTCAGTGACTGCGATTTAGTGATTAAATAATTAGCGATGTCTTAATAAAGGTAGGGCCAAAGAGTTGTAGACAATAAGCAATGAAATAATGACTACATATAATAAAGTCACATTTCTAGAACCTGTGCAGAAATTGCACACAGAATATTGGAGGTGAAACACTTACTTCACTGGCATTCAAGCCACTGAGGATATTCTGGACATAGACAGGAGTGTCCATGACCACAGTGTATTTGCTCTTCATCTTGTCTGCATCAGATTTGTACTTGATCTGCAGAGAGTAATTCAAGAACTCTAGTCAGTAAGACTTGTTATTGTTAACCGATTTTATTATATTCTTATATTTACAGTAATTACTATTTATTTTGTTACTCAAGAACCAGCATTAACACAGAAAATGTCTTGAAATTAAGGCTGCATAAATGAATATGGCACCTGACTACTTAAGAACTCCTATCAAGAAATAGTGGGAAATGTCATTAAAATATTCATATGAGCTATGTGATGTGTACCCAACCTACTTCTGATACACAACTTAACAGGGGACATGCAATCTGGAAAAGTGTAATGATTATTCTCCCATTTTAAAGCCTTAATCCCAAGCTAAGGATATTTTTACATTGATGGAGTCAACAGCTTCACCCAGTTTAGCATTGCCTGCAAATTTACTTAGTATACATTCAAGTCCTGCTTCCAAGTCATTTATAAAGACACTCAAGAGAACTGGCTCCAAAATGGAGCCTGGGGGAAGACAGCTAGAAGATATTTCAGTAGAGAAGGATATATAACATTTTTCAGGCCATATCTGAATTAAAATAAAGCTACTCAATCCTGTTAATACAATGCTTTGAAAAATATTAAGTAAGTAGAAACAGCGTGTCCAGTTCAGACTCACATCACTGCGAAGGTCGTAGGCATGTTTAGCATGGAGAATCTCAGGAGTGTCCCAAACAAAGCAGCCAATGCCTTTCAGCCAGTTAAGATCATCCTTGTACACCACCTAAGATATCCGAGAAAAGAAGCAATCTAAGATTTCCAGCATAACTGAACCCCTTATTGTTGAGTCAGTCTGAAACACAACTCTCAAATGGTAGCAGGTTAATGTTTACTGGTTTTTGACATTTTTGTTTTGAGAAAATCAAAATAATTCCTTTTGGAATTAAAGTGATTTTTCTTCAGCACTTCAAGAACTGCAAGGTGTTGGCCCAGAGCCTATTCTGATAACACTGAAATGATGCATACCAAGCCACATTTCAGTATAGACTGATTTGTCTGTATTACAAAAACATGATATAGATGCTTTTTAGTTGTGCATAATAGATATGAGTGGGAACCACAGAGTGCTCCAACCAAGATTCTGCAAAATCATTTTCTCTACAGAGCACAAATGCAAGAATCCTATAAAAAAGTGAACCACAAACTTACATCACTGATCTGATCAGCTACTTTTCGAACGTGTGCATTGATCTGAAGATCTGGTAGGCAGATCCAGTCATGGAGATGCGTGCGGTAATCAATTTCACTGATCTTCTTCTGTGCATCTTTAGCAGCAATTATGTCTACCATGTCTGGAATAATGTGGACTTTGGCTTTATTCTTTTCATAGGTTTCCTTGTACAGACGCTGCAGAATTAAAACATTCACGTTAATAATACTGACAAATAGCCTGAAGTATTAACTGTTGGCAAAATTGACATGAAAGAATGTAGTATTCTACTAATATTTTCATGGATTGTTATAGTTGGAGAACAAGCATTTTGGCTATGACTAACATTTCCATCTCATCTACTCTTAGGATTTGCAGCTAGGGAATCTTCAAGCTTATCATAATAAATAAAGGGTGCTAAAATACAATTTGCCAAATTTTCATGGCACTCATGTTAAAAAGAGGGAGGCCAGGCAGTGCACTGTTTCATACATAAACATATTAGATTTAGAGGTTTAGAACAGACAATTCAACAGTTGATGTAGAAGCCTGAAAAGATATTACTGGTTGATTACCATATTTAGCAAATACTGAACACTACCAAATGCATATTGAAATGCATTATCTGTGTGGATTCTAAGAAAACAGCACTTACATCAATGTTAAGCTTCCCAACTCTAAGGCACCTTGCTGTATTGGGATCATCCTCAACACTTCTAGGTAGTGTGTACAGAGCTTTAAACTTGTCATATTCTTCTCGGTATTTTACCTAAGCAAATGCAAAGAAAGACAACAAATAACAAATTTCAGTTAGAAAATTGTAACTTTAGAACCAAATCAATCAGTAAGCAAACTATTCAGTTCAGTCCAAAAAGTAGATGAAGCATTTAAAGCAGGATCTTGGTTTTCTATTTTATTTTTAGCTGCAAAGAAAATGCACTGTAACTACTGAAAAAAGTAACAGCTAGCTAGAAGATTTTTAAATAACTACATTGAATTTACTACTTATTTGTATTGTTACAGCTCTTTCCTTTAAATCTATCCAAGAGAGTGATCTCTCAGTAGCCTCTGCTCAGTAATGTGACAAATCTCGTCCTTCTACAATCAGTACAGCAACATTTAAAGACATATAGAATATTTGGTGTTTTCTGACTTAGGCAATTTAGGCTAAAAGAGAACTAACTATAATTTTCCTAGAAATTGTTTCTATTATAAAATGCAATTTTTTTCCCCATAAAAAGGAGCAGCAAAGGACTATCTAACTGTTAGTCCAGTTATTCTCACAGAAAAATGATTTTCTACAGATACATATTTAAACTAAAAATAGAAGATTCTACAACTCTAAGATATTAAAATGCTTTGATACTTATATGCAAGACATGAAGGCTTTAATTGCTAGAACTGATCTGATTAAAAAAAAAAAATCAAAGTATTTTATTCACTTACAATACTAGCATTATGCTTCAGTTCTTTTGCACGTGCTAGGGATACAGCATCAGAGGGCATTATGTAGCTAGTAGCTTTCACCCTGTCCCAGGCTTCCTTGTAGAGGTTCTGTGGGGAATAGAAAGCCTCTGTGAGTGGAAAGATTCCATGGGTAATAACCAATGTCCAGTAAAAATCAATATCTCTTCTGTTATGACTATTTATTTTACACCTTAACTATTACTTTACAGAAATTAAGACAGTACAGTAGTATAATCTTGACAGCACACACAAAATGTAACAAAGTTCTTTCCTGTTTGTCTTATCCATACTCACACAAGAGCATTTTTTGGTTCGGGTGCAACTTTCTTCACAGAACCCATTTATTAATGCTTGTATTTTGACAAGACTGAATTACAAATAGGAAAATATGCCCTCTGCCTGACATTCAGTATCTTCTCCATTCTCAGACAATGCAGAGGGCTGTCACTGACTTTGCTACGCTTCATATTTGTAAACTTATCTTTAAACAGAGAGGACAAACAAAATAAAATTAAATTTCTCAGTAGGACCTTCATAGAAAAGCACTTACGTTGCTAAAAAGATGTTTCAGATTTTGAACTCTTTCAGAGTCTGCTGTTTCAGTCACAGTTGTATACTTGTCCTTAGTTTTATGGTAATCTTCTTTGTATTTAACCTATAAAATGAAAGATGGAGTCAGTGATCTTGTCTCAATTCTCAGAAGGAGCAAAGGAAAAAAAACTGAGTAGAAAAGTAGAAAAGGAGACTCACATCACTGGCATTTATACCACTCTGCACTGCAGTCACATAGACTGGTGTATCAGTAACAACACCAAAGTTCTGAAAATTCTCTTTTCCAGCAGCTGTATATTTTATCTAAGGAAACAGAAAAGAAAAAGTTGAGGATGACCACAGAATTCCCTGCTAACTTCCCTTAAAATCAGACAACAGAAGCATGGGATTACAGTCCAAGCAAGAACAACTTGAAGTTACTGCTGTACCAAAGAAATGCTTCCACGTAGAAATAGAGCCAAGTATGAACTACGTAATAAAGAAAATTGTAGATAATTGTAAAGCATGTCTAGGCTAAGAGAACAATCAACAAGGCAACGGATACCCTTCTCCCAACATAAATAACTGAGTTATCCTGTGTACAGAGCTGTACACAAAATAAGTGTTACCTTCTCACTGTTAAAAACCACAATGCTGCAGTACTTCCCTTCTCCCAGTTTTTCTGCTTTTTTAGCAACAAGAATTATCAAGATTCCACAGACTAAGTTGCAAGATTGCACTGCAATAATTAGAAAAAGTATCTTGGATGGAATTATTTCATTCTGCTTTCAAGTAGGATAGGTTTAACTCACAGTGAATCATAAATGGAGAAAAAAAAAGTCTTATATATGTTTACTTATTTGAGGGCAACTTGCTTACTTGGCTCTGGAGGTCATATGATTTTTTAGCATGCAGGATTTGTGGAGTATCCCAGACATAGCATCCAATTCCCTTCAGCCAATTTAAGTCATCTTTATACACCACCTATACAGGAAAAAAAACATCTAATTAATTAGGAAGAAATTTGTGCCCTGTTTGAAGAAAATACTATTTTTACTTCATTCAGCTTTTGCCACTTGCGCAAACTCAACGCACCACAATGCAGGCTTATTCAGCAATTACAGTCTACCTGGAAATTTAAACATGTGCACACAACACTTGGTATGACCCATTTCACACTTTGAATGATTTTTATCCACAGGTTTTATGTGGAAAAGTAAGCCAATTATACATCATATTAACAGGCCAGGAAACAAACACATCATTATATTTTATTAGGAAGGCTTTTTGCCCGAGTAGAGATACTGTTGACTATTTAATATGAAATTCAAGTATCATCTGCAGCTATGGGATACAACCTCAAAGAGAAGTCTTTTCCATACTCATCCAGGAGGACTGTGCAAGCTGCCCTGGCTCCTGTGCAAATTAATTGGTGATCACTGCAGCACAGCAACACTTTAACTCTACAATGGTACACCCACATCCCACGTCTGCACGTGCCAGATGGTAAGCATTCTACAAAGTCTCAACCAGTCAATTTGGTGAACTTTGGGAAGGCTTTGCAAATTTTAACTTCTTAAGTTTTTCCAATTTATAAGTGAGAGAGAAATAAGTAGATGATTAAGATCCCCCCCAGAAAATGTAAAAATCTTTGGTAGTATGACACTAAGCAATCTAAGACCATGGTTACCAATTTCATGTTTAAATACTGCAAAAATATCTGAAAGCATTTGATATTTGAATATCTTGAAAAAATGGCTTCGTAAAATGTTAAATACATACATCACTCAAAATTTCCTGAGCTCTTCTTGCTTGAATAACATCGTGTTCTTCAGGAGAACAATTCCAGTGATGGAGGTAAGTTCGGTATTCAAGGTCACTGAGGATATACTGGCACTTCTTAGCTAGCACATGATTCATCATATCACTTGGAATATGGACTCTTGTTTTAGTGTCTTCATAATTCTTTCTGTATGCCAACTAAAAAGCAAAGATTGAGGAAAAGGAAAAATAGTGAACAGTGTTCTCCTGCATAATTTTGACTCTAGTAGACAACAGGTTATAGCACAATCTGAGGCTAATCTTAGTTTAGTGGCTAAACTCTGATGGGATTCAGGAGGATGAAGTTTGAATTTAGAAATTAATCACCATTTATTCTGACAAGGTACTAGAAAGACAAGAACAATCTCCTTCACTGGCAGATTTAACAGTGTGTGTGAAAGGTAACACTACAAGATAAGAAATGCATATGTTACAAAATTCTTCAATCCAGATCATCTCCCTTTTCAAAAGGAGACAACATATTTAGGATTATATTAACTGTGCCCTGCATGACATGTTATACATTCAGAGGTGATGACAGAACATTTAATGTACTTTTTTTTTTTTTTTTTTTTTTTTTGCTAATAAAGCAAAAGTATCTGAGACCATATAGTATTTCTTGCTGATCATATTCTTAATATAAAATAGAAAATTACAGTAGGTCCAGTAGGTTATGAAAAATCCATCTTAATCTCTTAAATCATTTCAAATTCAATTATTCACCCCAAATGCATTCAGGAAAGCATATGGAAAATACTATTACTGATGTTAATAAGCATAGCATTACTTATGTTCAGTATGAGAGACACACTAATAAAACAGGAAACAGAACTATTGGGGGAAGGAAGGATGATTCTTTCCTCACCGCGCTCCTTATTTTCTGGAATGCTAACGAATGAACGACACTGGGGAAATCTCCGATGTCCTTCCCAGCCAGATAATGGCCTTTCAGCTTCTCATATATCTCCTTATATTTAAGCTGCAAAATAGACATGGTGAAATTTTGAAGTTCATGTTCACAAGAGATAGGAAAATAAAAAGAAGGAAAATTCATACTAACCTCACTATTCACGTAGTTTGCATGCTTGGCTCCAACAAGTGGAATGTATTTTGCATCCAACGTATACCCAATGGGCTTGCTGATTTCCCAGTCTCTTTTATAAAGTTTCTAGATAAACAGAACACAATACAGATTTTGATATGAGATCCATTATATGTTCCAAAAGGTCTGATTCTGTCACTTTCTCTCCTATGACTGCTGTTTTAGAGCAGGTCCTCTTTCCATCAATCATCCCAATAAAGTAAATGAAGAAAGTTCATTCAGAACATATATTTGGTCTAAGACAGAGCTCCAACTCAGGAGAGTACTGGAGCACAAACATGAACTGATCTCTCTAGATCTGCTTTCTTGAAATGGTGACCTGAAATTCAACATTTGTCATCCAGAAAAGTAACAGAAATATTCAAAATGTAGACGTGAACTGCTGTTCAAAAGTGTGGTATAGAACTGACCATGATAATCTTACAGATAATTTGTTTGAAATTGTGAAAAATCTCCAAGTAAAACTTGTATTTACTATATGAGCAGTAATTGTGGCAATGGATCTTTTATAATATGTTATGTTTTAAATATTAAATACATTGACTTTCAGACTAGACTACAAAGACTTGACATATAAATTAGTCACACACTTCCAAAAGTAGACATTTCCAATTAAAATTAGTGAGACTACTGATAAGTAACTGCTTTATATAAATCACCTAAAATTTTCCTCTCATAAAAAAATAAACGTAAATTCACATCACACAATCACAACTATACTACTGCTCCTCCTACTTCCAAACACCACACAGCAGTGCTTTGAGATCAGTTCAGTGAGGAAAGAATGACCCTTAAACTAACTGTCCTGACTGGGAAAAACTGAAAAAGGGATTAAATGACATTTCCAGTGCTCCGTGGTAACCTAAAGACAGAAGCAGAATAGTATCCTGAAGTTCAGTCTATATTCTGTTGCTTTCAAAACTAACTGCAGCTCAGTTAGGTATTTATCAAATCTTACATCACTATACAGTAAGGACATGTCTCTGGCATGATTCAGTTCAGGGGTATCATCAGAGCCAATGTACTGGCCTTTCTCCATGTTAAATGTTTCTTTGTATTTCAGCTACAAGAGAAAAGAAACACTGAGTTAATGCCACAACAGAAATGAATTATCTCAACTAGTCCACCTATACGAAATAGACATTTATTTTTTGTTACGTTATCACATCTTCAGAAATGTTGTATAGTGCATTTCAACCACTACGGTACACAGACAGATGTCATGAGTAAAACTTGAGTAAAATGAAACATGCTTATCAGCAATTACAAGTTAGCAGCCACACCGTGAACTTCACTAGCTCACCAAATACAAGACTCAATTTTATGTTGCTATAAGGAAAATCTATATCAACTGTAAATAAGGGATAACCTACATTTGTCTACAGAAAAATGTAAAATGCTTTGTTGTAGCAATATTGAGTTATTTATATATTCTTACTAAACAACTTAATAAGAGTCTACTATAAATAAGTGTGCATATGCACACACATACACACATGGAGCTAAACACAGTACAGTCTAGCAAAAACAATTAAGTCATCTAATTCTAACAATATTGAAAGGAAAACAAAAGTACATACATCACTCTGATTGACAGAGTTAATCTTTGCCAAGACAATGTCTGGAGTGTCAACCACACTGGTGTATTTAGAAAAGTTTTCAATGGCATCTTTCGTATATGCTCTCTGCAAAGAAATGAAATATTTTCTTAAACACTGTGCATGAGAAAGAAGAGGTAACTACACAACTGAAATACTTTCTTACCTTATTTATCAGCTCCTGTGCATGCTTAACTTTCTTATGTTCCACTGAACCCAAAGGAATCCAGCCACAACCACGGAGCCATTCCAAGTCAGATTTATAAATGTTCTAAATAACAAAGTTACAAAAAGAAAATAAATTAGGTACTTCAGCCTTATGTAATATGAAAAACGCACTCAGACCAAACAAACTGGAAATTACATGGTATATATGTAAAATCACTTACATCGCTTTGCAGATCATAAGCCTTCCTTGCCTGAATACAATCATTCTGGTCAGGGTGGCATGTCCACTGATGCAGGTAATGGCGGTAGTCAACATCACTGACCAATGCCTGACACTCCTTGGCTGCTACAACTGACATAATATCCACAGGGATGTGAATTTTGGATTTTGTTTTGTGGTAATTTGATTTATACAATCTGTCATTCTGGATCTCGCCTGCATGTTCAAACCACACCAGTTTCGGATCATCTCTCATACTGGGGACTCCAACATAGTGACCTCTTTGTTTGACATAGTCAGCTTTGTACTTAAGCTGAAGAGGGGAGAAAAAAGTAAAAATCAATACTGATTATATCTACTGTTCTTTTAACCCATGAAGAGCTATGGCTTTGTCAACACAAAGAACAAATGAGACTGTTTTATTAAGAGAGAGCTGCTAATTGCAGTCTTTCATTTTCAATACACGATCACACAAAATTAGGAGACAAACAGTAATGTTACTTTGTATAGTCCTTCCACTTCAAAATGTATAATTTTCTAGAGTAATATGCTACCACCTTTCGGTAGGGGCATTTTCAAAACAAGAGGAAAACCCAGCTAGAAAATGTCTGCTAATAAAGCACTTAGCCTCAGTTTTCCAGCACATTTTTATAACACATTATTTAAGACTGTCTGAAGAGTTGACCTTTATTTAAGGCAATTATACCACATTTTTGACAAGATGTGCACTCAGTGGCTAACCAAGTGTCATGCAAGAGCTTCAACTCTCACTACACAAAACTTTGAAATTTAACGGGCATATAATCTAATGGTTTCCTCAAAGAGGAAGCCTCCATAATATCACAGAAAGTGAAATCAGAGCTATAGATAACAACCATCAGATTTATTAATTTTTTTTAAAAGCTTATAAAATATGAAATGTTACCTTAGATGACTTTGAAAGGACTGCTTCTGGAGAAACTGAAGGTGGAAAAAAGAATCTGACCTTTCAATACTGATATCCATAAAAATAATAATATCAAAAATGTCTGAATTGTCTGGAGGACAGTGAACTTCATCAATCATAAAATGTCCACTGGATGTTATCCCTAACACAAAGCTTTGCATATCTTTCATTGAATTTGCAAGGCCTTTAACATTTTTAAGTTTCTAAGCACTTGCTTTCCTAATGAGATGAGAAAAATTATTACCTCGCTTTGGACATCATTTGAGTGTTTGGCATGACGGATCTGCACAGTGTCAGGAGGTAAGAGATAACCAGTGGCTTTCTCTTTCTCCCAGCTTTCCTTGTATAAGCTCTGTGGAAAACAGAAGAGAGGAGAAAGGAGAAATTCAAAACTACTGGAGTCACAGGTGTTACTAACTATATGTAAGGTATATTAAAGTGCAAATAAAATGAACCCTTTCTCTAGGGTGTTCTTAATATGGCAAGTTTTCTAAATCCCTCAGAAGAGTTATTAATGTGAGTAGAAACTGTCATATGTTCAAGGAGCGAACACATACCTGATTAAGAATCCTGGCAGCCTCTCGCGCCATATCTAGCTGTGGCGTATCAGTTAGAGTATAATTTGACTTGACCTCATTCCAGTCTTTGTGGTATTTAATCTAGAACAGAGGAAAAAAAACCAAGTGCTTCACAACATCATCACAACATATGGAAAACACAATACCAAGACCTGTATTTTATGCATAAAATAATGTATAAAAACCTGAATTTTCAAGGATATTAAATGTGATACATTGAGTATACATCTAGATGGCCATATATTTTTAAAGGAAGCTATGCAAGAAAAGATTTTATAGAATTTCTCAGAAAAAAAATTTGAAAACTTGTTCCACTGCAGCTGGATGGACAGGGAAGTATCTTCAGAAGATGAAGTTACACTAGTTGTTTGGTCTACAAGGCTCCACAGCCAAGTGCCAAACTACAGCAAGAAGTACTTGAACCAGGACAGATTTTAAGTTTTGCAAGATCAGTTCTCTATCCAGCATAACCTTTACACGAATGCAAAATCCTAGCATCTCCTAATCACTGATATATATATTGAGCCATGTTCCCAAGGACAGGACATGACCAAATGCGTGCATGAGCTTGAAGAGCAGCATGTTATTCAATTCAACTTTGTCATTACCACCCATTCACCAGCATTTGAGTTAATCCAAGTGTTTAACTTAGCATCTTCTCTATCAGATGCATACTGAAAAAAGCACAAATTCATGAACTGAGAGGGGGTCATGTCACTGCATCTTCACATGCCAGCTTCTCACAGACTTCAAAAACACAAAGAATGGCAAGCTGACAGCACACCAATGATTGTTGTAGCACAGTAATTAACTGGACAGTTTAAGATTGCATTGACTTAACTGAGAAGGAATAAGCATTATGGTTGCCACAGTACATGCAGCTACTTATGTTCATGTTGTCAATTGTCACCAAAGGTATCAGCCAAGACAGAAAAGGAAGGTTCTGTCATAGAACTAGCAGTGGCTTTCCACAAGTCTAGGAGTGATCTTACGCTGCTTGAGGAGCTTCTTCCCACAGATGGGATAAAGGAATAGAGATGAGATAGTGACACTCTGTTTAACTTTATGTCAAACATGAACAGAATTCCCCAAGTCTGATCCAGAATAATTTTGCCTTTTTTCTTTTTTTTTAATAAATACTGCCACACACAGACCAAGTTACCAGCCTGACAAGATGCCAGCAAACTTACATCACTAAGAATTTCACCACTTTTCTTTGCTGTGACATAATCAACTCTGTCTGTCACTGGAGTAAATCGAAGCGTTTCGGCTTTTGTACGATACTTTCTCTGTGCAACAAAAAAGATAAGAATACAATCAGATTATAGTGGAATTCTTTCCAGCTAACACAGCAATTCTGACTATACAGAGAACAAAACAAAGGTTACATCGAATGAAAAAAATTCTGTACATGTTGAATACTGTGGAAATTAAATGGTTAAATACTGATGTATTTAACCATTAAAAAAACATTAAATTTTAACCATTAAAAAACACTGAAAATTACAACTACTCCTGAGGAAATCTTAATGCTGAAAACTCTTTGGTTACCTCACTCAGTAGGTCTCCGGCATGTTTGACGTGATTTATTCCAAGTGAATCATTTGGCAACCATCCAATTCCTCGCAGCCATTCTAAATCAGATTTGTAAACAGCCTAAGAAAACAAAATAGAGTTTGTGCTGTTAGCCACAGTTCCCTGTACAATCCAGCAAGATCCATGCAGAATGGCATGAACTCCTGCTGGTTAAAAGGAGAGCAGTAATTCCAACTTCAGCACTGTATTTAAATTCAGTACGCTTCAAACTTAGCAGTATGTTATAATGGCATACACTACGCATTCTAAATAATCAGCAAAGCCAATTCACTGCACTTAGCAGAAGATTCCCACTGATTTCAGTTAGAGCTGAAGCAGACTAAGAGGCAACACAGTAAGAAGTTAAACTAAGTTTTCATGTTAACTCACATCACTTTGAAGATCGTAGGCTTTCCTGGCATGTATGACATCATTCTGATCTGGAAGACAGATCCACTGATGCAAGTAATGACGGTAATCAACATCGCTGACCAAAGACTGCCCATGTTTAGCTGACTGGATAGACAGCATATCAACTGGCAGATGGCACTGCGTCTTCCATTTGGCAAAGTGTTTCTTGTATTCTAGTTCACTCTGAACCTTGCCTATGCCAAGGGCAAACTGAATTTTTGTATCTGCTTTTGCATTTGGAACTCCAACGTAATGTCCTTTCTGCTTCTCATGATCCAGTTTGTATTTATACTGGGTAGAGAGCAAAGATCACCATTAATAACAGTTATGGAATACTTCTTAAAGCATAGGGAAAGCTAGATGTCTCTTTTTACACTTACATCACTAGCAATTTCTCTGGAAGCTTTGGCTGCCTTAATTGGGATTGCGTCTGCTCTCAAATCATAACTCATCTTCACTTCATCCCAGGCTTCTTTATACAGTTTCTGAAAAGGCAGTACAATGTCACATGTATGCTAAATACCCTAGCACTTGTCACTAAAGAGACATGCACTTTACTGTCATTTGTTTGCTGAAATGTGAGATTTTGGGGGGAGCATCACTTCTGCTGCTAGCTATAAATACTGCTTGTCAGTACATGCACAGTGTCTGCAACGCACCACTGTTCCAAACTATACAGCACAGAAGGGTGTTTGTAAAAGTTCTGAAAATATTTATATCCTCTCTTCCATTTCATCAAAGTAATGTCTCAGTGGTGCATTATATTAATCATTTCTAAACAGCTGTATACAAGCATTTATTTTAAACTGTCTAAACACTTCAAGAATGCTCAGTAGAGAGAAGGGAATGTTGTAAGTGGCATATAAGGAAAGATTTCAAGAAGATTCATGTGACTTAACCTCCAACTTTTAAAGTAACATCTTAAAAATTTACTATTCAGATTTTACTTTTTTTTTTTTTTTTAATGTAGAAAATACAACAATAAACATACCTGGCTATAATTATGAGCATTAGACCTGGCTAGGGTGATTTCAGGTGTGTCTGGCATAATATGGATCATAGTCTTGTCCTTTTCCCAGGCTTCTTTGTATTTTGGCTGTTAAAATAATTCATTTTGTATTTAAAATATGGAACTGCACTTGTCAATAACACAAAATTCCATAAATCTCACATAGATTATCATCTCCAAAAAATAAAATGCCTTGAAAAGCATAAGGAAACTTAACATAACACTGACCCATTTCACAGTTTAACAGAGAGTTTTCTGTTTAACTGTTTACCACCTCCAAACAATGAAAGAATTCAAGAACATTGTAACGTACAATACTGAGTTGTTCAGCATTCATTTTGGCTAGAAGAATGTCTGGAGAATCGACGACACTGGTGTACTTCACGCTGTCAATGGGTGTGCGATACACCTTGTCACTCAGGAGATCCTGGGCATGCTTCACTCTCTGAACACCTGGAGAGTCATTAGGCAACCAGCCAATTCCACGGAGCCATTCTAGGTCTGACTTATAAACAGCCTGTGTTGGAGATGGTCAGAAAAATAAAACATTGTGTTTAAAATGACAGTCTTAATTATTTTAGAATAAATAAAACAGTGTATGTTTTAGAAAGCTGCTGGTCAGCTAGAACTAAATTAATCCTTTTTACACAAGAGATATTCAGAGCAATGAGGAAGCCTGGGAAGAAGATTTAAGTAAGCTAATAAATTAAGCAGTATGTTCAAAACCTTATGAAATTAAATAGTGGAAAAGCAATTCAAAAGAATGGATGTTAAGGATGATAAAAGGTCTTTCTGTTCTCTCCAAAATATGCATTCCACTGGGTGATTCAATGATTTAAGGGTCCAAACAAGAAAATATGCTGCCCATTGTGAAAAGATGGCAAAAATAAGTTCAGGAGAAAAAAAAAGGAAATGAGATACTGAGGAGTAGAGCTAACCAGCAAAACTCCCGAAAAGGCAGCAGGCAACATTATCTTCATTTCAACTGACCAAATTCTTCAACAAGGAACATGAATCTTACCACTGAAGCTCAAGTGAAAGAGAGGAAGAGACACTGTTGTCTGATTAAGTGGTAAAGCCAAAGCAGAATAGCAGCTGTACTTACTCCACTTGCTTTGAAATCACTAGAATATCTTAGCTGCAATCCTACATAGTGTTCATGATAATAAATACATTTTCAAGTAGACTCAGGTAAACAAAAACAATAAAATCATCAGATAAAAAGCAACAAACACTTGGTATCTAAGAAGCATTGTCAAAGAAGAGCAGATTTTTTTTTTAATCACTTCCATATTACAGTACTCGAAAAGAATACGAAACACAGCAGATACATATTAAGTCCATTACAGGTAGTACCAAGAATGAAAAAGGTGAGATTGTAAGAGAAAGCGATCCAAAGATCAAACATTTGTGACTGAGCTAAAATGAACTAATAAGATTAGTATATGCCAAATCTTCATACATACGTACATCACTCTGTAGGTCGTAGGCTTTCCTTGCATGCACCACATCATTGTGGTCAGGCAGACACGTCCACTGGTGAAGATAATGGCGGTAGTCAACATCACTGACAAGTGTCTGGCACTCCTTGGCTGCCTGCAGTGACATTGCATCCACTGGCATGTGGATGTTGGTCTTTGAGTCGTTGTACGCCTTCCTGTAAATGCGGTCATTCTGCAGCATCATGGCTCGTGCAGCCCACGACAGCTTGGGATCCTCCTTGGCAGTTCGGCACCCAATGTAGTGCCCTTTCTGCTTCTCGTGTGCCTCCTTGTACTTGTACTAAGAAAAGTAAAAACAA
This sequence comes from Bambusicola thoracicus, assembly GCA_002909625.1. NCBI lineage: Eukaryota > Metazoa > Chordata > Aves > Galliformes > Phasianidae > Bambusicola > Bambusicola thoracicus. The sequence goes on from PPHD01007223.1 coordinate 20,837, forward strand.
CATAAGCAGCCACACAACTTCTCACCTGAACACAACCAACAAAAAGGCAGCTTCAAGCTGCAGAAAGAAAGAAGCACTCAGGACACCCTTTAAAATAACATCGGGACACAAACTCATACTCTGCTTCGACCTGAGATGCATTTCACTCAGTTCTGTCACATGGGACAAAGAGAGACACAGAACAGGACAACCACGTCCAGAGGAGGCTGTACCTCACTAGCAATGTCTCTGGAAGCCTTGGCATGTTTGATGGGAATGGCGTCAGCTCTTAGGTCATAGTTCTTTGCTTTGGCTTCATCCCAGGCCTTCTGATAATGTTTCTGCAAAGGAAAATGATCACCCATGTTACATCCAGCCAGGACTCTGGCCTTGTATGTGTGTGAATGGAACCTATGACCACATCAACTGGAGAAGAAGAGTTATTGGGATAGCAGATGTTTTGTCTCCAGTGAAATGAATCCAAACCCTCCCTGACCTGTGAAGACTCCTACACCTGTCAGAGACTTCCTTCTCTACTGGTCTTTTTCTGGACCAATAAAGAAACTGAGTGTAGGCAGTGAGTCTTAGTCCATCTACAAGACTGAAAAGAAGTTGAAGCATCTCCATGTGTCACTAAAGACATGCTATCCAGGAAATCAAGCACAAAAACACAAGGGCTCCTCCTTTAGTGTCAACTTGGCCCTCAAATATTTGGACATCCCACACAAACTTAATGTCACTAGAATGGCTCAGTAAATAACATGGTTTGAAGTTCTCTGATGAATGCAGAAAAAGAGAGTGAATTATATCACAAGTCAGACCGCAAGGAACTCTGTAATCAAAGCAAGGGGAAAATAAAAAAAAAAAAAGAAAGATATTGAAACGTCTATTGCAGCAACACCCGAAACATTTGAGTTCTAATTCAATCACATCCACTACTTCTGAACAATATTTTAACTTGATGTTCAACACCAAGAACATCCAGGAATGAATGCAGATTCCAGCCAAAAATTTCCTGCCCCCTCTTGCTGAAAACACAAGAGAGGAGACTGCTTCCAGCCTCATAAAATCTCCAGTGCTAGTCCTAGTCCCATAGAAATAGTGGGTGAAGCAACACACATCTGCAAAACATGTCAGGGATGATGAGTCTACAGACTACTTCAACAGCTCCACAAAAAATCTTTGCCAGTCTTTATCAAAGGGAAAAGTCTTCTGTAATTATGCCCTGAACTTCTACCTTTGCTCACAAACACATGCCCATCAGACAAGGCAGGTGACTCCTTGCTCGATAAACTATGCATATTCCTGAATCTAAGACAAAATGCATCATTGTTGACATGTTCCACAGAGGCAATTTCGTCATTTTAATATTCACAAGGACTTTATGAGGACACAACAGCACAGAACCTAGATCAGCACCCTTGTTGATTCCTTGCTTGATGAATGTCAGGTTCAATAACACCACATGTGCAGTCATTAATTACACTCTGTATAGGCAGCTATTGGATGTAATCTATGGTTTACAATACTAACAGAGTGGAAAATAGCAGTACTATGTGCCACTCTTTATGGCAAAATCTAAAAGAAGACAGAAAGACAGATCAAAACCTCTATGAGCAGTTGGCACGCTCTGAAGTTAATAACAGTTCACACACATTTTATATTACTCTCTTACATTGCTGATGTTCAGAGCGTTGACTTTTGACTGCAGCATCTCGGGAGTGTCAGAAGGTATGGAAATCTGCGTCTTGTCTTTGTCCCAGGCCTCGCGGTACAGACGCTAAGGAGAAAGGAAGCATAATGACAATTCACTATGGTCTGAACACTGAGAAATACTACAATACTTGTGGGAATTACTTAGCAACATCGATTTCAAATTAATTATTATCATTTTAGAAACTGTACTCGCCAACAGAAAGAAATATCAACATACAATGTAAGATAAAGAAAACAAAAGCTTACGTTACTGAGTTGCATAGCATTGATCTTAGCTTGGACAACATCCGGCGCATCAGTTACACTGGTGAATTTTATCTGGTCTGGCCGTGTGCGGTACAACCTGTCATTCAGGATTTCCTGGGCATTCTTGGCTTTGACCACATCCACAGAACCTTCTGTCAGCCAGCCAATACCTCGCAACCACTCCAGGTCTGATTTGTACACATTCTGCAAATAAACCAAGGGTTACTGCCATTACAGAGACAACTTTGAGTACAGAGAGCTTATGTATGTGCAAGGCTTTCCCCTAGCTCCTCTTCCAAAAGGTTTACACGAGGTACTAAGTGCTGAAATGGCAGCCTGAAACTATAACCTATTTTGCATTACAACAAAGCTAACCATTTTTAAAAATGAATCCTACATGCAAAACAGACATTAACTGCAAGTAAACATTATTCAGTAGACAAAAACATGTCAGTAACACACACTGCATGTTGATATGAACCGCCTAATACACTTTTGGCTACAAAGCTATAAATTATGTTGAAATTATCATATACATGAATTACAAAACCATGTAAGGACTGACCGCACATTCATGAAAAGATCCTTGAGATTTTATCA
>PPHD01007224.1:0-23375 GCA_002909625.1 Bambusicola thoracicus
AAGAAAGAAAGAAAGAAAGAAAGAAAGAAAGAAAGAAAGAAAGAAAGAAAGAAAGAAAGAAAGAAAGAAAGAAAGAAAGAAAGAAAAAGAAACCACCAGAAGAAATCTATTTAGCCTCTCCAAACAGGTCTTCCAAGAGACCCTTTATTATCATAACCCTGAAGCTCTGCTGAACTGTGCCAGCTATAGGATTCTCTCCCAAACACAGATCACTGTACAGACATTTACTGCTCAGTGACAGCTAGCTGCCAATATCCATTCATTCAAGGCCAAACTTAGATGCGGCAATAAAGAGCAGAAGCAGGATGAGGGTTAGACATGGGTCATTCTGCACTTTCTTATATTCAAATTTTGAGGGCAGGAAGGATCCTGTCTGGCCTCTGGCATGACTCAGAACACTTTTCTAGCTGCTCAATATTAGAGCCCGCTTCACGGTGGCTTTTGCAGAGCTGTCTCCTGTCCTGCTCCCTGACTCTGAGATCACATTTGATCATCTTACTCATAAGTAGTAAGAGGAGAAGTAGATGAAGGACGATAAAGGAGAGCAGAAACTAGAAGGAGCAGTGCCACGAAGACAGGAAAGAAAGAGCCGAGCGCAGTGAGAGCCGGGGGCAAAGCCGGGGCACGCCACACGTGTCCTGAAAGCGGAGGGGAAGGCCGCAGGCGGACAGAAGGAGGCGGGGCAGCCGGCGGGCTCTGCGGCTCCACTCAGTCACGCAGCCGGGGGTGCCGGAGGCGCAGCCGTACGCCCCGAGGCGGCCCTGCCGACGTGACCCGCGGGGCGGCGCGGCGCCGCGGGGAACCCCACTACGTGCGGCCGTGACCGCCGCTTCCTGGGGCCGCCGCCCCGCCCCCCAGCCTACGTGAGCGCCGGCAGCCGCCCGGCCTCGGTCGCTCTCAGTCCGAGGGATTTGGGGCCGGGCCTTGGGGGGGGGAGAGGGGAGCGGCAGAATACGCGAGTGCTGTACAGCCGGCATCCGTGGGGAGCCGGGCGTCGCGCAGGAGGAAAGGGAAGCCTGCCGAGAGCGATAACGGGAACGGGATGGGTACGAGTCCACTCGCTTAGGGATGAGTAAGCGCGATTTGCGTTCTCATCTGGGGCATCATCGGTCTGGAAGAGACTGAGAAGGACGGATCCAAGCTCTGCGCTGAAGAGAACTACGGAAACCACGGGAGTATCTAATTCATGAGACCGCAGCTGAGGTTCTGGTTTAATCCTGCGATTTCTGGTCCCTCACACGGAGGTGAACTGTGAATAGCACAACTGCAGAAAAGGCTTAAGAGGGAGATGAGGAGGACGGGCAACCTGTCATGAAAAAGAACGGAGAAAAACCTGGCTAAGCCGGCTTCGCAAAACAAAGGCCGGGAACAGATAGGATCGCTTTGCAGAAGCAGTGAAGGTGTGAATGGGTCACAAATGTGTTTTGGCTGAAAATGTGGAGATTTCTTTTTTTCTTCCCTGTAGAGAATGAGAGTCTGCAATAGGCTTTCTGTGGAACTAGGAGGGGAAACGATCCTGATTACATAGCTAGCCATGGGTTTGTCATTTTGTGATGGCAATTCTATGTCTATGTGCAGTGGCAGTGGAACTGGACTGAAGTAGGATGTCCTTCCAGTCCTGCTTTCTTAAGTGGGCCAGCAGCATCTAGATACCGTGCTGATAAAGCATGCGAGTGAATAAGTACGTAAATAGTAACGTTGAATAAGTATGTAAATAGTACATTTCTAATGTGCTTATCCAGGGATCTCCAATGGCTGTGCAGACATGAATGCCAGATACACATCTATCGCTCAGGCAAAAATATGGGCAAGTACTATTAGCTTCATGTAGAGTTGGGGACACTGCAGTGTGGAGCTGTGTATCTCTCATAGCTCCATGCCAAGGGCTTTGTTTTCAGTGGTGGCAAAGCTCCAAGCTCCATCGGGGTGAACTAGAACCAAACTGAAGCTCTGCAGTGCAGATGTCCATGTAGACATCCCTCCTAGAGCAGCAAGCAAGAGCTCTGCTACCTGATTCTTACTCCATTTCTTAAGACTGGAGGTCTCAGGCAGAGGCTCTGGGGAGTGTTCTATGTTGCACTGTAATACAGGTTTTCTATATACCCTGTGGATAAAAGAAAATGATCAGAAGCAGCTATGTCAATTAGAACAGCCTTGAAACAGCTCTATATTTCACCCGGGGACATGAGAGCAGTGGAAGAGTTCTCCCCGAGTGAAAGAATAACGTGACTGAAAAATAGGCCATATGGATAAGTGGCAGAACGGAAAGAAACCATAGTAACCCTAAATTCTCTTCTATCCATGGTGAATGCAAGTCTTCATTTACATTCAGCCAGCAACAAAAAGAATGAAAAATGTTGCTTTGCATCAGCCCTCGCATAGTGGCCTGTATTTCCCAGCTATCTGTCCATGCCCTCAGTATAAGCCTGCAAACAGAGGCAGTGTAATGACAAAGCAGATGCTTCTCTTTGCTAAACTTTTCCCAAGGAAAAACCAAAGAAAAAGGCTGACAAAACTCCTCTGTGGTGGACTTTTCCAGCTGTACCAAGGGTGAAGTGTTAGTTAGCCTACCTGTGTGGCCACATACCTCATAACAGACATCAGTTTTCAGAACCATAGAATCACCAAGGTTGGAAGAGACCTCCAAGATGATCCAGTCCAGCCATCCACCTACAGCCATATTTCCCCACTAAACCATGACCCTTAGAACAGCATCTAAAAGTTTCTTGATCACGATGCTCATCTGCAGTATGGAAAAAGATGACGTCTGTACCTATTCTCAGAGCTTCCTTTATGTTCCATACCCCAACACTATAGCCTCAAGCAAAGCTAAGACATACATGACCTTTCTTACCTAGAAACCATCACTCTCCCGTTACATCTGAAATCAGTAAATATCTGAGCATACAGTAAATAATGCATCTACCTATAATATATTCCCTGTTGTCTTCACTTTTCCTCTGCAGATTTTTTTCCGCTCCTTACATGAACAGCTTCCTTCTTTAAGTATTAGAACAGCAAATCAGAGCCCCAAGACCTTAACTTTCTTGTACTTCCAAAAACGGCAGCACTCTGCTTAGTGGTGAGCTGAACCATACCTTTGCTATGATGCTGAGTAATCCTTGGGGCTTTGCCCCGGCTCTTTCATTGAATTGAACAGGGTTTGTACAGCTGAGTACCTTTGCGTCAGTTTTGTCCACTGCAGAAATAGTTCAGTTTTGGCTCATGGTGTATGAATGCCTCGAGTCACAGGAGGCCATCAGTTTATGGGAGAGAAAAGAACTCCCGTGGGGTGGCGCCTGTTTACCTGCAGTTTTCTTACAGGTGAGTTTCACCTCATCTTTTTTGATGTTATTTATGTATGTTTCTATGAACAAATCTCCACGGTTCAATCCTCCCCCTGAGTAATGAAAGCAAAGTGGTTCTCACTGCAAATACTGACATGTTTTTTCTTTGCTATCATTTTTCCTTTCTGTATGGCATTATTAATATTGACAAAGGTCATGTGACAGAAAAAATTCTAAGTGGACTCTGTACTGTTGATGTTTAATCATTCACACTAATGCCAGCAACCACCAAGTGAAATGGTTGCATAAACCTCTTCCTGGGACCATTGTAAGTGATGTCAAATGCATAGAAATGGAGCATCCAATACTTCGTACTTTTTCACTTGTTTTAGACACATTTGCAGTTAAGGACTTGATGATACTTGCGAGTCCCTTTCAACTCCAAATATTCTTTGATTCTATGATTCTATTCATAAATTAGGCCCATTTAGGCATTTTGGAACAGAATTTCCCCACGTTTCTAGCCCTGTTTCATTTAGGTCTGTATCAAATAACTCTGCAAGGTCATATGGGATCAAAGCTTGTCTTAATTACCTAAAAATGACAGGTATGAAAACCTCTTTATTTGGAATTTAAGAATGCTGGATAAGGTTATAAAATGGCTGCATCACGGAAAGGCTCAGGATACAGAGAATCTGCCATTTGCTACCACAGCTGGTCACATAACTTCCTGAAAACGGAAAAAAAATCTAAATGAGTCATAGACTTTAACAGCCTTCCTTTTAAATAGGACTGCCATAGAAGATATGTATGGCTGCACCCAGTGGTCTGTAAGAGCTGGGAGTGAGTCCTGGAAAAATCCCAGTAAAAGAGAAGGAACAAAGAGCAGGAAGTGGCTTTTGAAAACACGGATGTTAAGTGTTCAGGAGATTCAAAGAAGCACACTTTGACTGAGGGAAGTCTTTTGCTATTGTAGGGAGCTGTAATAGAAATGCTAAGACTGGTATGAATAGGAATTGTCTGGCTGTGGAAGTACCAGAAAGGGCACAAGGTAGGATAGAACTATGGAAATGGCAAGTGTTGTTGGTATTTAGATTAGCAAGTTGCACAAGAATGTGCAGCTTCTCAGGACAACCACACTGAGAGAACAAAGGGCGGTAAATCCTGATTACTCACTGAGGTGGGACAGAGTGAAGAGATTGGTCAGTGTCAGCACCAAAAGAGTACAAAGAGAGAAAAAACCCAGCTCATGATTACCACTGTAAAGAGCTCAGACGTGAGGGGGACTCAGCAGCTGATATCCTCTGCATCATTTCAAGGAATGTCCACATACTGGACAGACTACTACAATGCTTGCACACGTGGGGCAGTGCCTGACTGCTCAGCAGGCTGCTTGGACATGCACATCCTGGTGCTTGTATGGGCTGTCAGCGTGGAAGTGTGAATGAATGACATCTGTTTTATTTCATGCTTTGATTTCGCAATAATATCGCCTTTCTCTCCTATAAGCTCTGGCACTGAGATGTCACGTTGTTAGTATAGGGTTGCAGAATCTCCTACACTGAGTCTTTCCAATAACCGGGATGTGGATTTATGGTTTTAAGCAAGCTCTACAATTAAATTTTTTGTATTAATTTGTTCGACTTCACAAAATGATTTAAATTTAAATAATTTAAAAGAGAAAGTTTGGTCATTAATTTCATTTACAGCTACTGCTTTAGAGGACTTAAGCAACCTCCATGGGCAGTGCCAAGTACTGTAACTATCCAGCTGGGTAGTAAGAATGAATGCAAATTGAGTTGTTAAGCCTGTGTGATTTTCTGAATGTCATAAATGGTCTGTGGTCACCAAAATCCTGCAGAATAAAGTTTGTTGAGATTACAGACTTGTTAAATACAGAAGAAAATTAAAGTGTGGTCCGTGCATCACTGTGGTTGGAAGTAATTGCAGAAACTTACAGATCATCAGCGTGAGTTTGTCCATTGAGGACAATGGAGGGGTTGTTGAAGGCAATATGCCTATCAAGTGAAAATTTGGTTTTTTTTAGTACTGCACAGGAAATGCATATATTAGCAGAAATAAAAGAGCCTATAGTTATCCTTGGTTAGAGGATTAAAGTCATATATGTGTGTGTGTGTATACAAACATATATATACCTACACATATATACGTGCCTTGTCTTCTTAATCCATCATAAAGTACACTTGGTTATTACACTATAGTCTTCGGTGTTATAATGGATTTGGAAAGAGTTCTGTTAAATATTATCTCAGACTCTTCTTACACCCTCCTATCTCTGCTGGATGTCAGATTTGTTCACATGAGTATTAATTACACAGACTTCAGAATTAGAGCACCTCAGCTTGAGCTTTGCTTTTTCTACTAGCTCCTTTAATTGGGTGTAGTTAAGTCATCTACACCAAAGCTTCAAAATCATCCACCTAGCATTGGTATCACCAATGTTCTGATACCCCTTTAAGACTTTTGATCCAAAATAACAAATTCAAATTCATCTTAGCCCAACCACAGCTTTGTTATCGGCAGCAAGCTCATTTTTATGCTGCAGAAGAGCTTGGTCACATTAATCAATTGCATCTTTTCGTATCAGAGAATGGATATGTAAGAGAGCAAGTGTGCATCAGGATGAAAATCAGAAAATCTAAACTTAGCTGTCATCATTAAAGCAATTATTTTGCCAAGACTCATTTGGAAGATGCAACTGTTAATGGCAGCGCTACCTGAGTGCCAAGATACAGACCTTCTTCCCAGACGAAACATATACTCTTCCAGGCAACTACAAAAATCTGGGGGCTAATCTTTGCTTCAGCTGCTGCTGCCCAGCATCACTGCTCTTACACCAGACCGGAATGACCCAGCACCCCCATGTGCTTATGAACAGCAAACTCAAACATTGTGTGGAGTCCAGAGGTGATATTTTTTCTCCAGTTGCATTAAAGCAGCAAACAATGGTGAAGATGCTGCAGTACAAGACTAGCAGACAGGGCTCTGAAGCTCCACTCCTTGAAATGCCACAGGCTTCTCCTACAAGCCTTCATCAAATAAATAATTTAAATGGTGTCCAAATATGTTAATTTATAACAAAGATCTTGATTCAACGCTCATTTATCTTTAGAGCAGTAAAACGTCCGTATGTTTTGGATTCACTAAAAATGTTTAAATAAAAGATAATATCACTTTAAACTATATATTATTCAAGTGTTTTTGAGATGTTTACATGTCCTAAAACATTTGAGCTGTTGTATGCAAGATTTAAAATGATATGTGCTTTCAGCTTTTCTCCCCCCCCACTTTTTAGCATGATTTTCTGTGTTTCAGGAGACTTGTTCTCTATCTCCATTTCAAAAAGAAACTTGCATTAGGATATATATATATATATGAAAAAAAATAGTAAATAATTAGCATATATCAACCTCATTTGGGTTGCTCATCAAGCTCATTTAGGAGCACTGTAGATCTCACTTGGGTAGTTTCTGACTTGAAATCTATTCTGGCAACATCAAGCAGCTTTACAGTACAGAGGAGTAATCTGCTGAGAGTACCGCCTGTACCAAGGGCCCCTTCAGGCAATGATGAACTGGTGCAGTAAATCCACCTTGGCCTTTCTTTCCTCTCCAGCACACAGGGAAGATCAGGAACACAGCTGACATACACTAAGCCCTGGATAATCTGTGATTCTCAGGAGCTTGAGAAGCAGAACACAAACTACATTAGCCCTGGGGATGCTCTGGCTCACAGCTAAAAGTTATTGGGGCCCCAGAGTATGCATCCAAAGGTAACTTCAGTTACCTGCAATCATGCAGTCATTGCAGTCATTCCCCTGCTGCCTGAAAGAGTGGGAACTGAGTAATTGAGCATCATATCTATTATATCCTTCTTCAGCAGTAGGCTATGAAAGTCCCATTTATTTCTTTTTTCACTGTGTTATTTGGTATCCTGTTGCATATGACAGCTGCTAGTCATGATTACACGATTACATAATAACACATTCTTTTCGAGCTTTGAGCTCTCATACTTACAAAAACCCCAGAACAAGACTTGAAGCCCAGAAACCAGACGGCAATTTGAAAATCTTTGGGGCTTGTAGTTGCTTAAAAAGAAAATCACTGTGAGTTTTCAGCCAATCATCATTTTGAAATCTAAGCTGTGATTTTTGAATCTTTGAACTTAGCAAGGGAAACTATTGTTTTTGTAGAAGAATTTTAGTGCACACTCTGTTCTTGGGGAAGTATCCTGCATACGGGAGAGGAAAAAGAAACAGTGCAGTGGCAGCTGCCCTTCTACTAAACTGCATTTTGTGGTATGTGTTATAACAACAGCAGTTATCACTGCAGAAGTTGCGACAGTCTCAGGGAGACATTAAGTCCCAAGCACTATCTTGGTATGAGTTTATTCTTTTCTTTCTTTTTAATATACTTTACAATTCAATTTTTGCTTTGCTCCCTTCTTCTGTCCTACTACCTCTGAAGTACTGCACAGCCTCAGGACCACACCAGAGAGATCACTTCCATTTGAAATAAGGTGGTTCAGCGAGCCTTGAGTCATAGCTGACCAAAAATATCCCATTGCCTTTCTGTGGGTGCACTCACAAACTGCACCCTGAGTGCATAACTTCCAAAATTCCCGTTCTTTACCTCAATTTGCTTCAGACTTCAGGGACATCTCCTGACTACCACACAAGTGTTCAGTGGGCTGCGTTTTTTAACAAAGATGAAACTGGAGAAAGTCTGTAAATGCTGCCAAACTGACTGTTGCTACCATTCTTTTCTTAGTAATAAGTGATCAGAAGGGCTTAAACAGTGACAATGCTGGATTAGAGGATTAGTTAGTTTGGGAGAATTTCAGCAGATGCTAAGGAGCCAGATGGTCAAATACTGCAGTGAAAAAGAGAATAAAGCCCGGAAGAATCAGTGCACCATCTGCTTTCAAAATTTTCCATCACCACCTAAAAATGCTGTAACACAAAGACTGTTTACATGTGGAATATTGGATGTTGATCTTCTTTTTCCAGGCAATTGGATCGGATAAATACTTAATGTTAAGTAGAAGCAAATCTCGTGAGTATATAATAAAAAACTTCTGAGGACAAGAAGTATGATTTTAGATACACCCTGGACATACATCAGCTACTATCTCAAGAAACAGAGACTCCTGGCCACGGTAACAGGCTGCCTTTGATTTTCCTGTCTTTTTGATGGCACCTCCTTCCCAGATGTAGTTTTTCAAATGTAGCATTTACTGTTACCGTTTGCAAGGACAGAAATTCAGCAGCCTACTTTGTTGCTTCCACTGTTGCTAGAATGAGAAGAGGATCACTGTCTCCTAGTTAAAAACTATCGATGTTCTGGTGAAAATAGTATAACTCTACATGTGCTGCTTTCAATTTCCTAAAGGTTTCTGGTACTCCAAAAGCAAAAATCCATGAATTGCAAATGGAACAAACAAAAGTTTCCAAAGGAACCTTTGGAATAAATTTTAGGTTTTTTCCTTTTCAGAACAGTATTTCCACCTCAATATAAAAGTAATTGAAACAGATTTTGAAATCCCTGGGTCAGCCACTTCCTCTTGTGATAAAGCATGGAGCAGCAGATACGTGGAGCGCTCCATCCCATACAGTTAACATGACTTTTCCGGTGACTAAAAAAATGGAGGGCTGAAGCCTGGTGTGACGCCTTAAAAGAGAGTTGATAATTATGAGCACTGCTCAACTGAGGGACTCCTGACTTGGAAAAGACTATTAGGGAAACACTGGGGGTATATTGACTTTTCTGTTCTTTGATGTGATTCATTCACATACATACACAATACTTACACACTCTGGGTTTAAGAGCATATTGGTAACTCAGATGCTCAGGTATCTGAAGCAGTAGGATATATGTCAGTTTAAAACCAGATAGCCAGGGATAAGTATTAAGGCTTATTATAACGTAGAAGCCAAATAGGATTAAGGGAAATGCTTACTTTTCTTCTCATACAGAGAGGGCAAAAGTAACACCTGGAAAGCTGAAATGTACGCATTATTTAAGCCCAGTTTTATGCTGTTAAGTAGAGCCTTGCAGTGGCTGTCTGCATAAAGGTGACTTTAACATAGAAGGAGTACCCCAAGACATTTAATCTTGCTGCTATTAAGACATGCGAGAGAACTGAAAGTGATTCTAAGCACAGATGTATAACACCAGCCAGGACCTGATTAAATTCTCCAAGAATTCTTCAAGGTTTCCAGATAAAACCTTCAATCCAAATATTTTATTGAAGTATTTCATAAACTCCAGTACTGTGCTTTATAAAAGGTATTTGCATTATTTAAATGTCTTCCACAGGACCATTAACAAATCTTTATTCTCTAACCCTTTTAATCTTATTTCGGGTTTTTTAAACCTTTACATTGGGGTGATATACTTCAATGCTGATTTTATATCCAAAATCACTGTCGTTCCACTGTCCTCTCAGATATGACCCAGACCACAGGAAGGCTGGAATTGATGCTGAAGCCCACACATCATCAGATGTACTGCAAACTATCGTACACACACTGCTTCGCAGTGGCTGCTTACACCTACAGTGCAGGTTAAACCCCCACTAAGGTCAAAATTGACCATTTTTATCAGCCAGTTGCCTCAACTTGTTTAGATTCAACTGTACTAGTTACAATAGTCTAGTACAATTTCTTCCGTAGGACTGACCAAATAAAGTGACAAAGGAATTCTTATTAAAAGCCCACCGTTCTTTGAAATGTAGTTAAACTTCAAGGAAGGCATCTGCTTTTGACATAGGCTACAGACAACAGAGAATCCAGTACACCCAGTAGCTTGCTGTCCTTCACTGTCATAAACATGCAGCTGCAGCCTGAACTCTAACAAGACTTCCAGACTCCCAAGAGAGGCTGAAGCCCCTAAGTTCAATTTTTTGGAATCTTCTTCCCTGCCTCATCATGAGGCTTACTGCCAGTCTATTGACTACACAATGGCAGGTTCCTCTTTTTACTTATTTATTTTTACCCCTTAGGAAAATTTTATTCTGACCAGCAATCTTGACACTGAATAAAGACACAGAATCTGAGAGACCTGGATGGTCTACGACTCCTTGTACTGCGGGAGCAGAAAGAGTGCATTCATGGCTACGTATAGCAACGCCTGGCATTCAAGCTACCTTTTCAATTAGCATTGCCCTCTGCTTTTGTGGATCAAGAACACCCAGGTCTGTAGGGAACCAAGAAGGAAAGAAGACTGCATATGTTCAGTCCCCAGCCTTTTGTATCAGCACAGAAAACAGACGTGGACTTACAGAGGCAAGATAGCACGATCAGAGCACTGCTGCAGATCTGAGAGATAGTAAAATGCCACACCGAAATATTCATAAAGGAGTTAAATGATTTAGCTAAAAATACAGCATCACATCGATTAGTTCAACCAGTGCAGATGTATGTGTATGTGCATATTCTGTGCTAGTGGAGGAGACCACAAGCATAAGTGAAGTTAGGTTCATCATCAACCTTATAAAGAAACTGACACATTTCCTCCTAGCAGTGAGCTGGTTTTGAGACAACACTGCTTTGTATCCTCATTAAATCAGCAGAGGGGATACTTCTTAATCAGATCAAAAATTACAAAGATAATTTTGCAAAATCAAGGTTAACCTAACTCCTTAGTGCTTTCTATGCTAGATTCATATTTTTAAAAGAATTTGGGAAATGGCAAGGGCCATAGGTCAGTATGATTCATCTCAGCTCCTGAGTATGGAGGTAACTGCTTATTTGACACGTTCCTGTTTCTATCTGGGTTTCCTAGATAAGCACATTCCTCTGTGTAAATTAATCTCATCAAGTGATACAGTGCCAAATATTCATCTAGCCTCCACTCCGTATGCAAGGTGCCAGCAGTTCTAGGACATTTTATCTGCAGATCCCAGTGAGATAGATATCATGTCCAAGAATCTTCATGACTACTACCATCTGACTAAGCCCTGTGAAGGTCCTTGCTGCTTCCTCACTGAAGCAACTCTGGGACGCCAGGGTACCCTGGTGTCCTGCCTACCAGAGCATGTGAATCCTACCCGGCTTGGTAAACTACAGTACCCAAGAGTTGTCAGCTTAATAGAGACAGATCACTCAGAGAAAGCAGTATTTCATGGTTTCACACAACAGGGATTTGGCTGAGATGAATCCATATGGAGTACAGGCTCTGCAATTGCTCTGGGGTTCACTGTTATGAGAAGTATCAAGCTATGGAAAGTAGAAAGCAGGAGTGAGTGAAAATAGGTTGAATCTCTATTTCATTCCTTCTTGCCAGATCTCTGTCAAACACACTATGTCAGAAAGGTCTAATTTCTGTTCTTTCCCTGTTTAGGATCTCCCACCTGAGGCACAGGCTGCATGGAAGAGTATATACTCCAGACATAATTAGCTGTGAATAAGCAGGGATCATATTTATGTAAGCACTGCACTTCCTTGAGTAGCCCCAGTAGTCTGTCACCAGTTGAGTGCAAAATCCTGCCTCCTGTCTTTCTTTTTCCACAGAAACATGTGGCCCAGTGCACCTGTAGATTTCGAAGTAAACAGAGGCCATTCATGGACACATAACAAGGCATGTGTCACTGTCCATTTGATTGTCAACAATATTCTGATACCTAGAGGAAATACTATCCTCTGCTTCACAAGAACAATCTTATTTGCTCAAGCTTTTTAAACTGCAACGCTGCCTGCTTTGGTTCCTCTGCAAGGCAGGAAATCTGCAGTCTATCACTGAAATTATAGCAACTCCCATACTTGCTGTGTATACATTACGTAAGAGTTACTATTCTGGGCTGTGCTAAATTTAAGAGAAATCTATCAGGGACTCCTTCCAGCAAGTTGGTCATTTAGGTATTCAGGAGGATCTCCTGCTTTGATTAGACAGATTGTGAGTAGAAAAGCAAAGTTCAGCTGCTTAATTTAATTCACAGTTCATGTCAAAAGAGAAAAATTTAAAGCCCTAAACAAACTGCCAAGGATACTGTCATCCAACCTACACAACAAATACAACTTCATTTATAGGAACACATACACGTACAGGGGAGCATATCCTGAGGCCCTTCTATAATACATTTCCCCTCCTAGACTGGTCAGGGAGGGTCTAGTGTGTAAGACATAAAAATATGGTTGGCCTATACTCAAGGCATGTGGCCTTATTGGAAACCTGTAAAAATGAGCTTTTGTCACTCCTGAAGGTCCATGGCTTAAGTGGGGCTCATATAGAGGTCTTGTACTTCTTTGTCTCATCAAATAAGTCAACACAGCAGAATATGTGTTAGATTGTTTGATGCTCTCACCCTAGCATTTTCTAATAAACAATAGTAATTATTTGATAACTACTTAATTTACCAGTACTGATAGAAGTAAGAAAAAATAAGCCAAAAAGCAAAGTTTCAAATGATTATAGGCGTCAAAATATACAGCCTGTACCTGCTGAAGTGTAGATATTTTGATCAGTATTCATAACATTGTGAATACAGAGTGCTCCTCTGAAAACTTTTCATCCAATGATATGAGATACTTGAGGCCTAAATAACACTTCTTATAAAGCTGTGGTGAGAAGACATCTGAAGAGAGACTCCCTGATGGAAGATATGACAAATCTGAAACTGACGTTTGCCATGTTGTTATAAATCTCATTCAGTTCCGGCTCTGGGAGGTATGTAAGCTTTCAAAAGGTGCATGGGCTTTCCCCACAGGGCTTAACTGAGCTGCTCTGTGCCTGACGCCTGCTGATGCTGCCCAGCAGCAGGGGAGGCCAGTTCAGAACTAAGGGTGAGTCAGTTTTCCCCACTGCTCTCAGACTCACACATCACCACCATTTTAGGAATGATGGAGAGGGTCAACAGATTCTTTTCCCAGTACTCATTTGCAGCTTGGTGTTCACAAGAAAACGCATTATCACAAGCCAGGCTACAAGTGAAAAGAAGTGACTGCGGATTTTAATTCTTGGTGAAATGTGGAAAATATATTATCAGTCATCTACATGTAGATGGGGTAACGTGTAGGCTCCTCCTAAACATGGCAAATGCTTATTCAAAACCACACTATTTTACCTGTTCAGAAACGAGTGTGAGGCAGTCCTGAGTTGCTGAAGTGACTTCCACTGGGAAAGCACTTCCCCATGTCCTTAGAAGGAGCCAGGGCTCGGTGTGAGACTCCAAAATGCCAATATTGAGGTGGAAACTGTCCCCACGGTTGCAACTCTCCCACAGGAACATCCCAAGGGCAGAGAGGCTTTACAGGGGTTCCGAAGTCGTTGCCCCTTCACAGTACTTTCTCTTCTCTCCATAGCAACAAGGACAATGTCCCCAAAAGCCGGCCTTCTTGCACGGCCCGGCGCAACGGCCCGCCTGCCGGCACCAGCCCTCAGGCACCACAAGATGGCGCCGTGCGCGGGAGGCGGCTCCTGAGATGGCGGCTGTGCCAGGGGGGGATCGCGGGCAGAGAAGCCGGGGAGGCTCCCTACAGTATTGATGAGTGTGTTCGTTTTTAACACCCGTAGGGTTTCACTCTACCATGGAAAGGCTTTCTGAGTGAAACTGCTGGCTGAAAGCATTTCATGAAAGCTTGGGCGAGGAGGCAGTGCCATGGCCATGTAGCGCTGGTCCCCAGGAAAGGCTTTCCTGGATCTGAAACCAAAGCATGTCTGAAACCCTGTTTATCTAAAGCAGAGAAATTCCATCCCTTTCCAATATAGTGTCAACATAAAGAAGAACAACTATGATCTTTCTGATCCAAAGCACTGCTATTGCATTTGGTAGATTAGAATACCTGTGACACGTTTGGATCTCGTGAAAAGATAAGCAATGGAGTGCAAAAGGAAAGATGGATTAGAGAAGAGTAAACGCAAATTGGAGGTATGTTAGTGAGAAAACTAAAAAAAAAAAAAATACAAAAATCTTGGCACTTTTAGAATGCTTTCTGTTAGGATCACTGAGCAAGTAATTGCTATTGCCATTTCATGCATGTTATAAGGGGCCAGGAGGTCAATGCAAAGCTGGGATTTTAATTTGGAACCTCTAACCTTCACCCAGCCTCAGCTTTGATCCCTGTGTAGCAGTTTGATAGAAAATTATCCCCACAGGGCAGACTGCATCTTTGGAAATTTCCAAGGTGGAATCCCCTTCATGCTGAAGTGTTCATCAGTCGAGAAAGAATCATCTTGTTTCTTCTCACAGAACCCCCCTTTTGGGACTTGTATTATCCAAAATCTAGGCCAAAAAGAAGAAAAAAAAAAAAAAAAAAAGGAAGAAGAAGAAATAATAATAATTAAAAAAAAGCAAGCAGGCTTATGGGGACACAAAGTACCCCTGGGAAATCCCCTGAAGACGAGGTGCCATTCAAAGCTGTTCCATCCCTCTTGGAAGTCCCCAGTCCCTGGGACTCCAGTGAAAGAAGCAGAAGCTCTGGCATGCCTCCTGCAAACTCATCCTGACAGAGCATCCAGAGTGGCTCCTGGGGAAGAGGCAAGGCAGAGACAGCCCCCTCCGTGCTGCAGTATCCTCCCACCTATCCCTGGAGGACATCAGAGCTTGCAGCAGCCCGATTGTCTGCATAGTAATCCTGTGAACAGATCATTGAGGCATTTTCTTCCCTCTAAGGCCCCTCCTGCGGCTTTTTCACTGGGAAGGGATGATCTAAGCCCGTGTGACTTGTGATTCCATATTTTTACCTTAATAGCAAATGCAGTGAGCTTCCCAAGTGGGGGGGAAAAAAAAAAAAAAAGAGTTTTGCATAACTGCCACTGTTGAGAAGCTGCTTAATAGTACATACAAAGTTCATCCATGTGTCCAAATTCAGGCTTCCCCTTTAAGTAACTCATCAACTAGCCTTCCATACAGGCTTTTTGGTTATTTAAGGGCTGATAGCACTGCCCTCACTACTGGGGGAGGAGAAGAGAAAGCAGAAATATGAGGTCATGTTCTAGTCACATGATTGCTGCAGCATCTGTCAACTGTGATACAATTACTAACCCACAACAGTGCATTTATGACATTCAAACCTGTTCAGCGTAGCCTCTCCTCCTCCGGTGCCTGAGCTTTTTTGGTACTCAGGGATCATCTTAAAAGCTGTCTAAGCAAACAAGCATCATGAATCACAAAGCATACATTTTGGCAGTTTATTATACTGAAAATTGCACTATACCAGGAAAATCACATTTGGAGTCTTTGGTTAATTAAATCCTTTCTCCATAGAAAGCTTCAGAGCAGCCTCTTGGGTGGAAATGCTTGGAGTGGTGGATTTAACCCCACTGCTTCTGGAGAGCTCTGAGCTTGGTGATCTGAGCAGGACTGAACACTGCCATCTGAGACTCTTACTCCAAACTGTGGCTGCATGATTTTCACCTCAGCTGCAATGTGGCTTCCTAGGTGAATATCACCGGATAGAGTTAGATTCTGTTTGTTTGTTTTGCTTTTTCAGCCAGATCTGCTGCAGGTTATGTCAAGGTACAGAAGGACATCACTATTTTCTACCACTTTGCAGACACTGATCCCTGTAGAGTGTTTCTTCTGCTAGAACTTCATGGCAAAGTTTAGTTGTTTCCTGAGCTGGAATATGCATTTGGACCAGCATATTTAATAGCCATGGATGGAACTACTCTAGGCAAATCTTTCCAATCTTTTTAAGCCTGTTTATGCATTTTTTGCTGCCACAACTTTTGCTGGTGGCTATGAGCTCCACAACAGTAGGATACACTGTGTTTAAGCAGTTGTTTTCTGTTTATTTAATACCACTGCCTGATCATTTCTTTACATTTGAGTTCACATTTATCTCATATAATAGGCACCATACAACTATTAGTCACATTTGAAGAATGATATGCTAATGCACATACTTACTGTCTCCTTACTCAGCAAGGAGTTAGGGAAAAAAGTAACCAAGATGTTGAACTGATGATGATTTTTGCTGCCAGCATTTAGGCTGTCTCTGATGTTAGTACTGGCGATGTGAGAGATGAGCTGTGGTCTGTAACTACCCCACACTATCAATCACTTACTCCCAGTGGATCGAAGAAGGCCTGTAAAAGGAAATATAGAATCTCTAAGGCTCTTCTAAATTCAAAAGGGTGAGCAAAGAAGGAAAGAAAATCACCACAGTCTCATCTCAGAGCTCTGAGTGCCTTCTGCATCTGTGGCCCCAGTGGAGACAAATTAAATGAGCTCAGTTCTAAGCTCCTTGCCATATTCTCTAGTTGGAAGGAAGATGCTTACACAGGTGGTAGTGAGCTGAGTGTTAGGGCAGACTATACGTCACAAGTAGACGAACATACTAAAGTGCCTGGTAGTAGTTCAGGATGGAAACTAATCGCTGGGAAATTTGAGATCCCAGAGTAATTGTTACAGAGCCTATAAAAATTGGAAGGGGCTAATTGATTAAGTTAATATATAAAGGAGAGGTTTCTGTCAATGCTGCCAAGGGGGGAGTTGAACAAGCCTTGAATACGATTTGCTAGCAAAATCCTTAGAGACTAACACAGTTCTCATACAGGTATCAACAACAGCAAGAACAAGACCATCCTTTACATAGCCAAATTTGACTGACACAAAGCCTCATCCAATGCTTTACTATTTTAATTAGAACACATGGTATAAATTTATTTGCAAGAAATAGAGCACAGGAATTAAATCACATCCCATGGCAGAAAATGGAATTGTATGTATGCAGGCACTTAGTATACAAGAGAATTCAGGAGAAAATGACAGTGGAAAACCAGAAGGAGTTTCATATTCATGGCTATGTATACTGTCTGTGGCATGTGAAATGAAGCATGCAAGCTGAAGTCAGTATCTAATGAATTAAGAAATGGTGTCAAGCCAATCTTCTCACTCTGGACGGTAAGTGCAATTCAGGCTGTAAGCCATGAGTTCTCACTGCCTTGGCTGTACAATTTGCTGTGTGCCCTTATGTGCTCTGTTTTTCTGTGTTGCTTCTAACTTTTCTCTTGATTTCTGCATCCCTGCAGCAGCTATCTTTTATTCAGATTAAAATCTCCATGAAGGAGGGAACACGTTACTTCAGACCATAATAAAATAGAGCCTCCAACTACAGCAAAGTCAAAAGGAGTTGTATTATTGCAAATGCATTTGTTTGTGTGTGTCTCCTTTTGAATTTTATAAATCAGCTGTGTAATGAGAGAGTTTTCCAGATGCAAGAAATTTTGAGGGCTTCCTTAACAGAAAAAGCATTAAATGCTTGAAAAAGCATAGTAACAAGCTGGCACTGCATCTAAGCCTTTTATAACAGTTTAATTCACACCCTCTCTCCAAATGTAAATTAATCCAGATTGGGAAATGTTGAAAATCTGAAGCAATATATGTAATTTGGTACTAGCCTAGGGGTGGGGAAGGAAGACTTGTAGGAAATATCCTGCTCAGACCTTCATGTGAGCATTAAGCCAGGATTTTCAAGCCTTCCTGTCTTCAGGCTGTCCTTGCTGCTAACCCCAAACTGAAAGTTGGACCCCCGAATTCCATCCTCAGACCTGCTTAGAATTCTACTAATGATCGAAGCTTTACAGTTCCCCTTTCTACTTATTCTTCATAATCAGGAGGGGAAAAAAAGAAAAAGAAATCAAAGTCAAATGGGACATACAGACTGAGTCAGGTTTGGAAATGCTTTGTTCAGTTTGCACTGATATTCGCTAGCAGAGTTTCAATTTTTTGAACAAAGTTTCCTCAGTAATGATGGCTCTTTAAAAACAAGACCACGTCCCATTAAAATGTTCTGAGCATACCCTAGAGGAGCACAAAGGATGGCATCCTGCAGGCAGTCAGACAGGTGGCAGGGCACTTACATAAAAGCATTAGCACTAGCACTCCCTTTTCTGGTTCCTTTAATGCCTTTTGCACTTAACTCTTTTCTGACCTCTTTTGAAAGTACGTGTGCATCACACCCTAGCCTGGGATTTATCTGGGAGGCAAGTACATATTTGTACAGGTGATGCAAATGAGACTGAAGGTGTTTTTGCTACTACAGATTACCAACCAAAGAATGCACAACGTGGCAAACAGGACTGATTCACTGTGGGTACAAAGAAGTACATTACTGACAGTACCAATTATTTTGATGTCCTTCAGTTAATGTAACAGCGTTGCTCATAAGCTCACAAAACTGACTTCCACATAACTGTGCCATAAGCAGTTCCAGAGATACGAAAGAAATTGAGCTTGAACATAAAGTTATCCGTGATTTTGGAGTACTCTATAAGGTCATTCATAATTTGGCAGTGTTACTATTTTAGGGGTCGGGTGGCCTATTTTCCTCTTCTTTTATGTTGTTACTGTATGGACTGTTATTTCTGCAAATTCTTATGTCCTGAAGTTCCTGTCTGTCTCTCTGGGTTTCTCATGTCAGTAAGACACTACAGATCCACGCAGAAGGAAGCAGCAACTTCTGCGTCTTTTCCAGCTAAAGGACAGCACACACAGTACAGTTCCTCTGTGTGAAAACATTAAGTAGATTTTTGTACTGCTTTTTTCAGATTGCATGGAGCAGGACAATCGGTAAGGGAACTGAGATTTGCGTGGAGCCAGCAGACAAATCTGAAAC
This sequence comes from Bambusicola thoracicus, assembly GCA_002909625.1. Lineage (NCBI taxonomy): Eukaryota > Metazoa > Chordata > Aves > Galliformes > Phasianidae > Bambusicola > Bambusicola thoracicus. Next base: position 18,868 of record PPHD01007224.1, read on the forward strand.
AACTCATCAAGCTTGAAATTCAGAAGACATAACCATTAATCCCAGCTTGCTTATTTGCTTATTTATTTATTTATTTATTTGCAGTTATTATTGCAAGTGAATGATTGCGTTACTTATTTTTGGGAGAGGAATGAAGCACAAATTGGAACATTTGTAAAGACACTCGGTTTCATTTAGGAACGTGCTGGTTTTAAAAGAAACCTATTTCTGCCTGGTTCCAATCGCACTTAATCACGGGTTGCCACAGAGAGCTTCCTTGGGGGGGTGTTGGAGCGGTGCCTGAAATCCTTTTATTCCTCTCTTGCACTGCTCAATAGTACAAAGGCCATGCAAGGTTTATTTCTAAGGCAGTACCTGCTTTGTTTGGATTCCTTCACTGTCCAAACTCAGACGCCACTGAAGCTGATGCAACTGGGTAGACTCATGCCACCACTGTTGGTTTTTTTTTCCTCTCAAACTATTGCTGTAAGGTCTACAGATCTACATCTGTTTTATCTCTCTTCTAAATGCCCACCATCAACTGTCACCTTCTGATGATGGTTTAATGGGTGGAAGGAGCAGTGAACCCGGTAGCAAAGCACTCCTGCATACTCATGAACACATGAACTGCTGAGGAATTTTGTCACTCCTAACTTGGCAAGATAATACTGGTTTTCCAATGGACATTTATTTGTACTGTTTCTTAAAAATTTCAGTTGAACTGCTTGAAGTGATCGTGGGGACATCTTTTTCTTTGCCCTCAATACCCTTCATTGCCCTCTTTTTTCAGACATCCTGGGAGAGGTTATCAGGTGATAGAAATGGAAGGTTAAGAAGGTTACAGCCACGTTCAGTGACAGCTGTGGTATGTATGTAGGTTGTTAAAAAAGTAATGCCACATATTCATTTCCATGCAAACTACAATAGATACAAAGAACACAATAACTATGTGATAGAGCAAATTCTCAGCTACAGTACATAATTTTTCAACACAGTCACCACTATTAGGTATGCATTTTCACCAGCAGTGAATAAGAGCCTGTATGCTGTACTCATAACGATCTGAACCAGCGGAGGTGACCCACTGTCATTGAGGCCACTGCTGAAACGCACCACCCACTGCCTCACTGTGCTCATACCCACTGTTTGGTCTCCATAAACATTCAGCAAGTGTAGATGAATGTCAGTGGGGGCCATTTTTTCTGCATGGAGGAATTCAGTAAGTTCCATACCTTTGCTCCGTACACACGTCATGTCAGTCGCCATTCTGTCAGACTGCCCCTCTGCTGCCATCTATCACACAGCAACAAAGTGTAACATAATATTCAGCTTCTACTGCCATACCAACATCCTCCTCAGATGTCGTGAGCCAAGATAATAAAATAGGAGGCATTACTTTTGGAGCAGCCTTCACATTTTGGGAGAACTACCCTTTTTTTTTTTTTTTTTTTTTTTTCTTCCTGGTAGGATAAATAGGAGCTGCACTCTGTTAAAAACTGGCACTGAGTTTGAGCCTTTTTTAAAAGCAAGCTGCTGCCTTTCAGTATACCTGCTAAAGAAGCCTGCTTGTCCTTACCTCAGTGCTTTCTAACTGCCAATGGAAATAGAACCCATAACAGAAATAAAGACAATAATAAAACAGTGGTGAACTTCACCTGATATAAAAGAGCTAATCAGCAAGGAAATGTTAAGAACCAACCAGCCAGCCCCACACACCAAAAAATCCCACACCCATCCTGCCATACTTTCTGCCTTGTGCACTGGTTTTCATTAGAAGCCTTAGGACTCTTGCAGCTACAGCCTTTCTTTCTCATCCTGAACTATGGACCAAGAAATTGCAAACATACCCTTGCAAGCCACATTTTGAGGATCATGGAAAGATTTAATTTCTGCTCCTTAAAGCATCCTCCCTTCTTAGTGACTGCTGCAAACCTGTAATTAAAGCAGAGTTAGGACACCCTGGCAGTAGCTAGAGCCCTTATGAAATATTACCTTCAGCAAAATTCAGACTTTTGGAAACCAGGTAATACAGATCTTAGGTCAACATTCAGGCAACCTTTATTTTATTGTTCCTTCTTCAGGTGAGAAGTGGCAATATTTACTCAGTGGAGTACTACTGTATCAAACAGTAGCAGACAGGTTAAACTGTGATAGCAGGAAATACATTAGGCCATACCTCAGTCCCACACTGCTCATCACTTCTGTGGATGGGAACAGAAGAACAATGTCTATATGCACCTCGTGATAACCATATGCCTCTTCTCACTGATGAGCTGCGTACACTGAGTCAGCACTGGGACACGGGGATGTTTTAGCCACTAGCACTTGGACGAAGTAAAGTAGGGAAAATAAACGTGGGTTTAATAATACATGTGACCAACTGTTGTCACACGGTGCATAGCAGGAAAGAGAAAATATAATTACTTTGGGATTGGTTTTAGGAAATTGGGTCCATGTATGCATGTAAAGGAAGAGTCACTGTAAATACAGCATGCTTTTCCAAATAGAAGGTCTGCCTGTGCAGTAGTAGTTATATACAGTGTTCTATGAAAGGCACTCACAGTAGTGGTGAATTATTTCCATTACAGATACACTGAGGCACTGCTATAAAGATCAGCGTTCATACTGCTCTGTTATGCTCTGTATTTTCTGGTTTCTCAGAGGCTTGAATTATTCTGAACTTGACTTTATGAAAGCAAGTGAGCAATCTTAACCATAAAATATTAAATATTTTCTGCAAAGTAATGTTTCTAACAGAGGCATATTTCTTTTAGATCTTAGAAGTTCATTGGGTGCAACAATGGCACTACTGAGATGAAATAAAGGGAACTAACACTGTGGTTGACAACCCCTACTCTCTCTGCTGTGATACTGGAATAGGTGTTATTGCCACTGTACTTTTACACTGTTACACTGTACCACCATTATTGACAGTATGATCAGAAATTATGGTTTCCTGTTAATTACACCAAAGAACCATTGAATAAATACCAAAGAACTATATAACGTGTGTCTCCTACCTCCCCTCCATTTCCTATCAGGATAAAGTTTCCAGTGGGTTCTTCTCTTCAGCCTTATTAAACCATTAGCATCTGAGAAGCTATCAGTGCTTTAAAAAGATTCTCTTTGCTCTCGGATCCCCTGGAGTTGCAGGTATGCTTCACAATGAGCAGCTTATATATTGCATATGTTAGATTCCCCTTCCCTCAGGCGGGACTGAGCAGGGAGACCTCAAGGTTCCCTGCCTTTACAATCAATTTACCCCTTCTTTGCCATCCGTCTCATTTCTCAATATCTCATCCACCACCACTCAATATCTCATCCACCTTCACATGACACCAGACTTTACAAGCCATTTCACTGGGAACCTGATAAGTGGCATGGGATAAAATATGCTCCTATTTTTTTCTGTATGAAACTTCACTAAATTAAGAAAGATTCTTGTTTCAGCATTTGAATCTTACCGATGTGCAGAAGATTAATTAGGTTTAAGACTCGCTTCCATTTACCAAGCAGATCAAGAATCAGCTTCAAAGAAGCTGACGGAAGAAGTTCAGACCTTATTGGAAGTTCAGACCCAAATCTTAAGTTCATCAAAGACTAGGAGAGATCTGGAGATGCACTTTAGGCACAGAGTCATTTGTAATAAAAGGAACTAAAAAGGTATTTTTCTAGTATGCCTGTTTAGAGTTGGAGGGTTTATTTGTTGGCTGGTTAGTGTTTTTTTTTTGCATGGAAGGAAATATCAGAATTAATCCATCATAAATGCTGATAAGAACCAAGAAATATAACTTGCATTGGAACTAATATATCCCAGTAAAAACATGAGATTAAGAACACAAAGGCCTTGCAATCACAGCGAAGACATCTATCCTAGGAAACTGGAAATACTCTTGAGCGCTAAGACTCAGCTGTCATCACTGGGACACCCCTAGAACATTCCTGAGAAGTTTTTGGAGGAATAACACCAGAAACGTCCCAGGGAACTCTTCAGCACCACTCAGGACTCAGCTTTGAGAAAGGACCTTTAGCTGCAGGGTCTGAGATGCCAGTGTTGTGGACATGGCCAGATCATGCCTGCCAGTCCCAGAGCCACATTATAGGTCCAGGCCCAATTAGGTGCCCTTGAAGGGTTATAGCTTGTGGCATTTCTGACTCCTCAAAGATTGTTTTATTTTAGCTAATTTTGATGCTAAAGCTTGCATTTTACCCTCCAAGAACAACATCTGTGATGATCACAGAATCACAGAATGGTCTGGTTGGAAGGGACCTCAAAGATCATGAATCTCCAACCTCCCTGCCGGGCAGGGCCATCAACCTCCCCATTTACTAGACCAGGTTGCCCAGGGCCTCGTCCAACCTGGCCTTGAACACCTCCAGGGACGGGGCATCCACAACCTCTCTGGGCAGCCTGTTCCAGCACCTCACCACTCTCCTTGTAAAGAACTTCCCCCTAACATCCAACCTAAATCTTCCCTCTTTCAACTTAGAACCATTCCCCCTTGTCCTGCTGTTATCTACCCTTTCAA
>PPHD01007225.1:0-11744 GCA_002909625.1 Bambusicola thoracicus
TCTCACTCTGAAGGCTATGGAAATGTTCAGCTGGTGCTTACTTGCTCATTGATATCTGCTCTGGAGTGTTCTTTCATCATATACTTTCACAATCCGTGCCTCCTTAAACTAAGTTTCATTGTGAATTTTGTTTGGTCTCCCAATATATATATATATATCAGGCCCTAAAGTGTACTTTTCCTCTCAATTGCTGCCGTAGTAAGATATTAGAAAAGAAATTATTTTAACTGTCCATATCAGAAAATACTGATATTGGATTGTCAAGGTTCTTTCCTGCCATCAGCACTGTAACATGGAGGACATATCCCATTCTCAACAAGAAGGACAATTTTTAGTGATTTCTGGACCATTTGTAGTAGTGAGAAAGTGGACCATAGGTTTTCTGTCCTTCAGAGTGAGGAAACAAAAAACTCACCCAGGCTGACAAAAAGATTGCAAAGGATGAATCTGGGATTGGATAGGGTGAATATAGTAGGTGGCACTGAATATGCCTCCCCAATAAAAACTGTATCTTCTATTGCACTGTATGCAGTACTATTTCTCTCTGATTTAAAAAATGAATAAATATAAACAAATAAACCAAGTAATTCAACCCACCTGGGAGAAAAAGCAAGGTGCAAGGAATCTCTCTTTTGAAATAGGATGAGTGACTGCTAATGAAAACCAAGAGTGTTGTGTGAGTGTTACAAAGAAAAATTTTGCCTCTGAAAAGGGTTTTATGTTTCCTTGAAGCCAGGAGTAGCTGCACTTATACCATCTCCACAGCCTGTCTGATATCGATATGTCTGAGTTGTCTTTGAAAGCCTGACTCTTTCTTCTGATAGATAAGTACAAAGCCAGATGATTTTCACCCATCTGCAAGAGAAGTAATTATGAAATTAACCAGTGATCAACCAAACCACATGGGGAGCTCAGAAAGGACTTTTAGGCTTTTTCAGATGACTGGCTGTTCTTTCCCCATCTGGTTGTGTTTAACTCTGAAATATAATTTTCAGTGCTGATCAATTCTGGGTAGACCATGCAATTAAGGAATTTGAAAAACAAACATTTCTAAACCACTGATCGTTGGGGAGACAGCTTAGAAATGAGAGCCCATTTTCCAAGAAGATGGTTGGGAAAGGGAACCTGAAAGCTTAAGATAACACTGAAAAGGAAACAAATCCAAGGAGGGAAAAAAAAGCAAAAGAAGAAATCCAACAAATAAACCCACCCTCACAAGTATTTTAACTGCTTCTTTCAAACTAATATTATTTGAATGCTTTAAGGAATCTAGCCTGGTTTCTCTGTATGTCTGTGGATTCATACTGTTCCAGGAGGAATTTATTACTGAGAAGTGGAACCTTTAGCAGTCTGAAAAAAAGTAGTTATTAGCAATGATAGGATGAGTTTCAGCTCTGTAGCTCCATTTTGGACTTTACAGTACCAAATTTCAATGAGGAAGGATGACATGACTGAAGGCCCAGAAACAAATTTGGATGTGCCTCTCCCTTCTGGTACCCTGCTGATAATTTCTCTTTCCCAGCTAAGCTCCGCTCACTTTGGCTCACCTCCCACTATCCTCAGGCAGCTGCATTTTTCTTCTTAAACAATTCCAAAACTTTTCGCTGTTGAAGATAAGTGCCTAGTGTATTCTCACCTGAAAGATGATTTTGAGCCAGGAGGTTTGGTAAGGTTCCATTTTGACTATTTTATCAGTTACCCAAGAAGATAGAGAAGGTAAAAAATAAAGGCTGTATGATTCGGTGGCTGGTAGTGGAGCAGAAGTGAGCCAGAAATGAGAAGCTTTGAAGTTTTACAGAGTTCAGATCTTAGTGTGTTTGCTGCTGAGGCATCTCTATGTAATCCATTTGAATCAAACCAAAATCAGAATCTGCATTTTGGGGAACGCTCGACCAAGGTCTCAGATGAAGAGGTGAAGCCCATCTCAAGTAATAGCTACTGTTATCAACCGTGCTTTGAAAATTATAATATAGTATAAGGATAGAACACATTTAGAGATTTCCTCAAAGTCAGTGGCCACCATTGACTGAGGAGAGAAAAGATTTTGGATCCTGCAAAAGAAAGTGTTGGAGAGGCCAGCATGGAAGCCTCCAGAATCTGAGATAAGCTTTGGCTAAGCCTTTTAATACTTGGATACTTAAGCAAAGATAACCTCCAAGCTTTTGGCAGCCATGCCCACAACTAGCTGAAACACAGAAGGACTAGGTAATTATCTGATGCGGTAAGAGCAATTATGGAAAGTGTGTAAAAGGTAAGGGAAATTCTACCTGACACCAGGGCTTGCTCTCACATCTGGGATTTTCATACCCGGTGCAGTTTCTTTCCTTTTTCTTTGGATTTTAATATTTGCTGAAAAAAGTTTACTGATAGGGCATGGCTTTACCTCCTTCCCAGTCAACACTCCGAAAAATTGCAGAATCATGGGCTTTGGAGAATGAGAGTCAAGCTCTGACTCCTTCTTCAAGTCTGTTACTGGGATGAGAAGGCTGTAATAATTCTTAATTTCCCATTTTTTGAACTGTTGCTACTCAGAACGTGATTATAGTCAAACCCACAGAGCTAGACCTTCCCAGACTTTGGGAAGACTGCATCTCAGCATGTCAGCTCTTCTAAAGAGTGTGCAGGAATTGCTGAATCCCTGGAAAGCACCTAGGGAGCTTCCATAAACAACTTTTAAAATGATAATGATAGTTAATGACCTAATTTCCTAGCCAGCCAAAATACCTGCAGAATCAAAGTTCCATATCTGAATTAATCTAAACTCCTGGGAGGTTTTGTTCTGGACTTAATCTTCACAATTACTGCTTTCTGTCTGGCATTTCTCGGGCCAAATAAAGCCCTCAGTTTAGATACCCACAATATAGTACATAGTCACAGATAATTACTAATTTTCTGTAAAATAATAGGGATTGTAGCATTGTATAACAGCAAGGGTTCTCAAGAGAATCCCTAGTTTACTGCCCTCCAACGAATCAGAATCAGACATATATGCAGAACGTATTGTATAGACAGCATTCAAGCCTCAAGAAGCTTCAGGAAAAACAGATTATATGTCTTTCTAGATTTCTTCTTCCCATTACAGTTACATTTTGCTGTGAACTGGGTTTTTTCCCCTTTGCCTGTTTGTTGGTTGCTGTGTTGAAAGAGTCACCATCACCTCTTTGTAACATAATTCCATATATTGAAAGATAATTTATCATGTCCCTCAGCTTTCTTTTTTTTTCCTTTCTTTCTTTTTTTTTTTAAACTGGCTTGTAATATGAAGTGATCCCTGAATTTTACCTATACCTTCGACCTATTCCAGAAAGGCATACAAGTTGCACAGCTGTCAGTTCAGACTGGGAACTATCTGTGTGGGACTCATTAGGCAAATCTATGGAAACTAAAAAAGATAGATAAATAAACCTGCTGAATTCTGCTTGCACTTGCAAGACAGCCTTTTGTGGTGATTTCCTTGTAATTATCACTCAACTGCCATGGAGCCAGTGTTGCCAGGAGTTTCAAGACATGAATATTGGATGCTGGTAGTTTCCAGCTTATGGGGTACTCCAGCTATTCCAGAAAATACTTCAACTCTTCCATAGAGCCACATGCCCACAAGCCTGTGTTCTGGTATAAATGATACTCACAGGATTTCTGACTTAAGATACTATCTTCCTTTCCTGGTAATACCAGACAAAGTTGATTTATTTGGTTAACCTTCCAATCCTCCACTGGAAAGTCTTTCCAGTTAAAAAGGTCCCCCAAACCGTATGAAATGTTCTCCAAAGCTTGAAACGTGGATAGAAAGTCCTGATTCAAACCTAATGAGAGGAAATAAGTTTTCTCCCTCCTTGACCATCAGAAAAATAACTATCTAGCTGTACATGAAAAGTTCCCTTTGTTCAGATGGCTTCTGTTTTTGTTGGACAGTCTTCCACTCCTTGCACTGAGTTTTCTTGAGGTGAGAAGATGAGGATTTGGGATCAGCTTTGGGTAGCAGTTGTTGCCTTCCTTACATGTCACAGGATGGAGAACAGGTCGCTCATCTCCAAAGGTGTCCGTTAAAACTAAGTCCGTCAAACTGGGCAAACTTGCCATGAAAGGCTCCACCCTGTAGGTGGGTAAGGCCCACTGTGCCCAGTGCGGCCACATACTGTGCAGAAACTCGAGCAGTGTGAAATTGTGCATCTTCTCCTTTGTGAAACTCAAGAGCCTCTCAGTCTCACAGTCCAGTCACTAAAATTCTTCACAGTTCTATTCATAGCCTAATTAAAACGGCATCATCTTTGTTCTGTCTCTTGAAATTCTCCCATTTCATCTAACTAGTGTGAAAGGAAAACAGTTTATTTTACTTAACCAGTAAAGGCGTGCGATGATATTTTTCATTTCACACGTACTTAAGCTATTTCCAAATTACAGATGAAGATTATGTACTTTTGCTTCATGTTCGTTAGGACACGAAGTCACATAAACTGCATTCATGCTGTGTCTGTATTCACTTTTGTTTTAAAATCTATGCAAACGCGAAATACATATATATGAAACTGTTTTGCACCCAGCAAAACAATAAGGCAGCAAAAACGATCTGTAAACTGTTAATTTTTTATAGTGAATAAATTAGATTCTTACAGCCATGTGGAACTCATGAGCTCAAACATATCATGGCATGGGTTATACTTCATTTAATTGTATTTACATTTATTTGCGGAGGGATTCAGTAAAAGCTCTAAAACAGCAGGACTTTAGGAAACAGCCAGCTTGGGCAACCAAATCCAGGACTTGATTAACTGTCTGCTTTGGTATATATGAAATTATTTTTTTCCCTTGCTACCATTGTATCTTTCTCTCTTTTCAGTATAACTCAGCTTTCCTGGCCTTGCTCACAGTGAATCACCAGGAACTCAAAACACTCAGCCAGCATACGCACTACTTTATCTGCATTGCTTTATGAGTTTGCAGTTGCCAGAGCAAATTTCAAATGCTTCTTATCTTCAATTTCACAATTTCAGTTTTATGTAAATATAAAACAAGAATGCTCTGTAACTCAATCTGTTTCCCACTTAGAATGAAGGCTTTTTATCTATTTCCTTACGTAAATTTTCTGCCTCTTTCTTATTTTTTTTTTTTAAATGGCTTTTCAATCTGTATTCTGCATGAACTATAATAATGTAGTATTAATGTTACTGAAATTAGGTACAGGTGGAATTAGGTGAAATTAAGTCAGATTCTGAATTCCTTTAATAAGCCAAATTTGCATTGACTTGCATGTGAGTTTTGTCTGAGAACAGCTGTCACTGCAGCCCTTCTGTAACTCCAACTTGTGTGTAACTCATTGCATGCTATTTTAAAAACTAGTAGTATGTATCAGATATATAATCACAGGTGACATGCCATAATGAGTGGGATGCCTTACAGGTTGTTTGAAAGACTGCACAGCAGCATTTGGCTGTGAGATACCACAGGGAACTAGCCACATGACACCTTCAGTGAAAGTCTGGAGAAAAAGAATCAAGTTACCATGCTGGGAAAAAGAAATCTTGATGCAGGGCTTAGTAACGTTTCATCTTGACACCAACAGTAAATGTCACCAGCTTTTCAAAATGGGAGTGGGGAGTACACTGAATCTAAGCATGAAAGGAGCTGAGGTAACCTATCCATGCGCTGTGAAAGCAACTGTTTCTTGACACCCAGCTAAATATTTTTCTTCAGTGTTCGTTCTCATCCCTGTGTGAGCACCAGACATACAGAAGAGAACTGAGCGCAATCTACTAGCTGGTTCATGCATTGGCTAGAGATGTCAGGTGAGATGTGGTTGTTTTCTTGATGTGCTGAGAGTGGTTTTGTGTTTTGCTGTGTACATCTGGAACTGAGCACCTGCTCTGCAGGTAGACGTTCCAGTTCCACTCTTCCCTGCACCACTGGGCAAGAAAGTGGCTTAGTAAGGATATAAAAGAATTCAAGAAATGGACTGTGGAAGAGAGAACTGATGAGGCAGACCTCTGTTACCATTGGCAAAGATTTCAGTGTAACTTTTAGGGAAATAATGACCTTTCGAGTTGTGACTGGCTTGCTGAGCACTTCCCTTGTCATATAATTGCCCATGAAATTGCAGCCCATACGGTTAAAATATTAAACAGGATAACATTACACTTTTTAATCCACAGCTGAGACAAAGCAGAGATCAGGAATAATCCTGCTCAACAGCACCACGTTTACTGTCTGATGTGGGAGATGCTGATTAGGTTTTAAGTAGAAACACGTTTTTTAAAGTTACATAATCTAATGCTCAGATTTCCCCCTCCCCCTTGAAAAGAATAGAGCTAAATATTATGAAAGATTAAAAAGTTCTTCAGTCCTTTGGTTTTAAGGGGAAGAGGGTGCACCTGCAGCTGGGGTTTTCCTCTTCCCTTGCTCCCAAACCTATCACTCAGTGATGCGTATTTCTGCAGTGCGTCGTGCATAGGATCACACATCCAGGTCTTCAGAACCTGACTCAGCTGTTACTCAGTATTTCCTCTGGCAAAACCAATGGAAATTTGCCTGAAGGAAGACTACAGATTCAGTGAAAATGGCAGGAAATAGAAGGAACTGGGACAGAGGAATTGGAAGGAGAAGGGAACTCTAATGTAGGTCATGCCTCATGATGACCTGTCTAACAGCTTTGCTCCTTGGGACACAGTTCACTGGACAGTAGATTTGTTCCTGCAGCTTTCCTTAGCTTAGCCTGGTCACCCTTCCATTTAGCTACTGATGAATAAAATCTTTGGACCCGCACTAAATCGTTTTTGTTGCCTGTTGCTTCTCATGGAGATACTGAAGGGCAGGGCATAAGCTCCATAGGGAGTTTCTGGTATTACCTGCTTGCTACCTGCTGTCCTGTATTTTGTGGTGGGAGTTGGTCTTGGGCACTAGTAGAAGAAATTGTGTCAGAGAATGATGTTCCCCTTCTTGGTTATGTTTCTGCTTAGAGCATGGCGTATAAAGAAAGTCTCAGGGCAAAATGCTCCAGCTGTGGTATTAAAGGTAGCATACAGAAATCAACTGAGTAAATCCATACTAAAAATACGTTTTAGAGATGTTCTTAATTTGGCATAGCAAGTTTAACTTATTTGACATTGTTTAGAGCACTGTTAGAGCCAAAGCAATTCAGAATGGTTTGGACTACGCCAATAAAGGATCCTAAATTCAAATTTGAACTTCTCTTATAAGTCATCTGAAGAATACTGCTTATTTTCCATTTTCTTCGTCTCTCATTTTTTTTTTCCTGTGAAGTGTGGGCATTCCTGCCAACAGGCACCTAAATACAATTGGACGGATTTTTCAGAAGTGCTGAGCACAAACAAATGTAATCAAAATCAGAAAGAGCTGTGGGTGTCCAGAAATTTTAGGTGCCCAAACAGGGATTTGGCTTCAGAGAATTAGACACCCTTATTTGAGAATTTTTGGCTCCAAATATGCTACCCAGCCCATTGTACGAGTGTAAAGTTCGGTGAAATGTGAAATGAAAAGCTCTGTTTAAACCTCTGGGAAACTAATAAAGTCCATGGTGAGTTCTGCAGTGTTCACCTGGGAAACTGGCCCTATTTAATTTCTTGCAATTACTTAGCAAACAAAACTCAAAGCAGGGATCATAATGTTGATTTTCTGTCCATTTCTCTCTCTCTCTCTCTCTCTCTCTCTTTCAACTTATATATCTGTTTATTTCTTTTCCTTATTTTCATCATTCTGGAATTTCAAGCACATAAAAGATGCCAAAGTAATAGCCCTGAAAGCAATTTTCCAGGTTGAACTTGGAGGTGAAAGATTACATCACTCACCAAGCCTGGGCTCTGGGGCCAGCTCACTCAATGTTGAGAAGAGTCTTCTGAGAGGCTGCATCAGCCTTGCTTCTTTGTGTAGTGAGCACAACTGGCTGCTACAAGCTAGATAAATGTCAGCATAAACCAAAGGCCACAAAAAGAACCCTCTCTTTGCAGTGACTTTAGACATTCACCTCCTCACAAGGAGGCAAGGGCAAGCTCAAGGTGATCTAAATGAGAGGGTCAGTGCTATTCAGTGCAGTAAGAAGCACTGCACAGAACAGGACTTAGCTCGCATTTGCAAGGCCTTGGTACAAGAATGTCAAGAACAAGAGGCTGAGGTGTTGTTGAGTTGTCAGTAGGTTTTGCTTGGGTCAAGAAGAAAGTAGACTGAACATGGGGGAAAAGAGAGGATAAAAAGTAAAACAGAATTTCAGGCTCTGTTAAAGCGTCCAGGCGGCTGGAAACAAGGTCTGGCTGAAAGAAAGAGGACAAACATCAATCAATACAGATGTTATTTCCAAGCTTCCGAGAGGGTATTGCAATCCAGATTTCTGGCCCAGGAGTCAGACCCTTGCCCAGTAGCAGCTGTGTTTTATGTACCCAATCGCCCCTTAACATTTTCCATTTCAGCCAAGTCTCTGCATACTTCCGCTCTTGCTCTCTCAAATTCAGATGAAACAGCTGCAGGCCACACCATGCCAGGCAGCTCCTTCTTTAATTTTTCTTTCACACAGCAATAATAAAAAAAATTAAGTTGACGTTGCATGAATGAGAAGGTTAATCAAAACCAGACCCCACTGGTGGCCCATATCCAGTTCAGCTCAGATGGGTGGCAGGGGCAGAGCCAGCTCCACGCGGACTTTTGAGTTATGATGTAGACAGTTGGACAGGGCCTGAGATATATGAGAGTGCAGCACGAGTCCCTGTGTAATATAGGGTTCACAACGGATGGGCCCTTGTCTCACAAGCGCTCAGCCCCCTGCTCAGGACATCTGGCTCCTCTCTTTTCCTTCCCAACTTCCAGCCTGAGGTGATGGCTCACTGGAAAACCACCCACTGCTTGTCATAGCTAAGTATGAACAAGCATTCTCAGAAAAGGCCATCACGGGCCACAGGGAACATATGCATATATTTATTTTCCATTAGTATTAATTACATTTTTAAAAGCCAGCTATTTCTTTCCTGTCTTTGGTTGGAACTAGCAGAGGCAAGTCCAGTTCTGGGAAGCACAGTTATTCCTCCTAGCCTGAGCACAGACAGATGTGTGTGTTCAGAGGAGAAAGTCCCAAGCCTACAACCCAGATGACCACATGTCTCCAGGCTGGACTAAGGAGCTTTGAATTAAATTCCATTTGCTGACAGAAACTGACTGGAAGAAATAATTAAGAATTTGCTTTTGAGAAGTGAGAGGCCTACATATCCAAGTGAAGTCAACAAAAGCAGCAGATCCATAAAACATCCAACACTCAGACCCTTGGGCTAGTGTTTCTATGAAACATTAGATAGCAAAGTGAAATGTTTAAATCATATGTAATAGCTGAAGGTTTCTTCTATTGAACAGATATTGGCACAGAAGAGCTCGGAGCTTTTATTTTCTATATTGCTCATCAGTGTAGATATTGAAAGAGCCTACTGCTTCTTAGTACTGCAGTCAGGGAAGTAATGTCTAAGGTTATTAAGTTTTTATTCTTCAAACTGTACCTCCTCCAAATTCCATTTTCCTACTCTTCTCTTGGAAATGACTATAAAATACAAAGATAAGCAGAGCCTTGCAGAGTATTAATTAGTAACATAAATTATAAGTAATTAAGGGTGGAGAACTACTTTTTCTCAAAAGTTATTCACGATGTGAAAGAGTTAAGAATGGTTTTTAAAGAATATGCATTTCTACACATTTAATTGCTAAACAGGAAGGAGGAGAGCTGAAACGATGAGATGCGTTCCAAAGAATGATAACACAAGAAAAATCTATCCACTTTTTTTTCAAACCCCAGTGGAGACCACTCGGGTAAAATTAAAATAAGTAAGTAAAATAAAATAATAAAGTAATATAATGATTACAAGGAAAGTGGGCCCAATTATCTGGAAAAGCTACGGAATCACCGAAGATCTAGTCTGTAGGAATAGTCTCTGAGTAGTCAAGAAGGAGAATCACATTTGCTAACAGACCGTTCTGGAGTTGACAGGCACCTTAGTAATACAAGGACAGTTCCCACCCTTAGTGGTTTGGCTGTGTGTCTCAACAAGAAAACACAAATTATGGAATTTAGTATAGAGTATATCGGGAGGCTTCACTCAACAAATGCGCCCAGCAGCAGACTCATCCGCTCAGTCAGGACCTTGGCAGCTGCCTTTGCCAGCTCAAGTAAAGAGAAGGCCTTACACAGTCTTAATGTTTTCTGTACTTACCCTCTGGCAGCCCCTAGATCCATCATTAGATTGGTGCATTTCCCAGCTTCTCTGGCCAGGCTCTTTGGCAAGAATACACTCCCCCGACCTAGTTATTCCTAATGCTCATCTCTGGTAAATTGGCAAAACAAAAACAAAAAGCAAAAACAAAATGAGCCCTGCTGTCCTGAAGATGCCTTTGTGAAGCCTTGGTGAAGCCCTATACATACCTCGTGCCTTCCTTCCTGGGGCAAAGGGAATTGCAGCATATTCTGTACAATTCAGACTGTAAAACTGTCTACATGCCACCATCTACTGAAGCATAGGACATTTCACGTGGTTTTGGCAAGGGACTGGCAGTGGAAACCTCCATCCTACCTACTGCTACCCAGTGGATGTGCTTGTTTTCCATTTGGAAACATTTTATTGAGTAAAGTCCTGGCTAGGAAAGCTCCCTGGCCATCACATTTATATTATTTTTCAGAGAAGAAGGAAATGGTTCATTATGTTTCTGTAGCATGGCACAATTGCAGAACCTGCCTCTGCCCATTTCCTCATTAATTCCCCTAGCAGCCAGGCAGATCAGAACTTTTCCATTTGAATCCCTCTAGAAAGGATTTATCTAAGTGGGTATCCTTTTTCCAAGAGAAGTCACCCTCAGGTTACTCAGAGGTTACTTGGCAAAAGCAAGGTGACAACCTCAGCTTCCTCTTCTTTGAGGAAGCTTTCCCTGTATTTCAGGACTCCAGCTACGGTGCAGAAGTAGAGGGGATTTTACAGAAGGCCTCTGAAGGGAGGTCCACAGAAGAGGTTGCAAGTAATAAAGGAGAGGAAATAGACAAAAATAATATATGTCACACTTGGTAGCGCTAAAGGTTGCTGAGAGAAAGAGCCATCAATAAACCCGTGGCTGTCATTCTCAGTTTTCTCCTTAGGAGAGAAAGTTTCCTATGTTTGAGTCTGTCTGCTCAGAAGTATTTGCACACACAGAGATTTAAGTTTCCCTTAGAGCCAATGAAGATCTGGTAAGTAAAATCCCTGGAGGAGAGAGGCTGCTTTGCTGTAGCACTAAGGAACTTGGACACCTCCTTCACATATGCACGTATCAGTAGCAAAGTATCAGTTCATCACAGATGAGTTTTACATTTACTAGATCAGAGAACAGAAGTAAGCACATGTAATTTGGGCAGAAAGTGTCAGTGCTCTGATGCTGATTTCCCAGTCGAGGACAGTTTGCTGCTTGTCTGCTGTTTGTTGTCTTTCTGGAATGTTTCTAAATGACAAATGATCCCTGAAAGTAGAACGACTTCTTGAACTCTTTCCAATTNTTTTACATTTACTAGATCAGAGAACAGAAGTAAGCACATGTAATTTGGGCAGAAAGTGTCAGTGCTCTGATGCTGATTTCCCAGTCGAGGACAGTTTGCTGCTTGTCTGCTGTTTGTTGTCTTTCTGGAATGTTTCTAAATGACAAATGATCCCTGAAAGTAGAACGACTTCTTGAACTCTTTCCAATTATAAAACTAACCTTGTTGCTTCTCCCCCCATAATGTATCTGTTCTTGTTGACAAC
>PPHD01007225.1:11774-23373 GCA_002909625.1 Bambusicola thoracicus
ATAAAACTAACCTTGTTGCTTCTCCCCCCATAATGTATCTGTTCTTGTTGACAACAGTCCTCCAAGGTTGAAAGGCATGGATACAGAAAGGGGAGTGTGGCAGGAAAATGTCTTTTAAGTTCGTTTAAAATTTGGAATTCAAAACAAAATCCCACAGCTTCGTACCAGCCAATAAAATGTCAGTCTTGACCAAAGTTGCCTTTCCCTGGAAAGAAGCTCCTTAAATAAAATTCCTCTCTTCTACCTTAATCCTGCATGGTTCCAGATTCAGAGAAGCTTGTCACACTCTGCAAATTCTTTCAGACACTGCAGCTCTTTCTGTAGCTGGTGAGGCACTGTCTTTTAGAAGACTACTTCCAACGAGTGTCATCTTTTGCTATTCTATCACAGATTGGATATGAAAGCATAAGATAGTTAACATGAGAGCCTGGTGTTATTGTAATGATGTAGCAGGACTTGCGCACTTTTTACTTGATCACTGTTTTGTATCTAGCATGGTGTGGAATAGTGAGAATACCTAAGCATAACTAAAAACAAAGACAGCAACAATAACAAAAAAGAGAAATAGCAAAGTATTGGAAGCAATAACCGCTAGCAGTATCACCCTCACATCCTATTTAATTTTCCTGCAAGTAGCTAGCAATAGGACTACAGGGAATGGCCTCAAGTTGCACCAGGGAAGGTTCTGGTTGGATTTTAGGAAGAATTTCTTCTCTGAAAGAGTGGTGAGGGATTGGCACAGGATGCCCAGGGAGGTAATGGAGTCACCATCCCTGGAGGTGTTCAAGAAACATGGAAATGTGATATTAAGGAACAGGGTTTAGTGAGCAATATTGGAGGTAGGTGGACGGTTGGACTAGATGATCTTAGAGGTCTTTTCCAGACTTAGTGATTCTCTGATTTTATTCTATGGTTAGCTAACACCCACCAGGTTTGGTGTAGCTATCTGTTTTTATCAGCCCTGAATTGGTGGCATTTCAGGTTTTTCACACAAACCATCTGTTCTGTAGAAGTTTTTTTTGCAAAAATCCTTCTGACAAAGTAGTGGGGAGAAATTTCTGAAATCATTTGTCTGGCTGAGTTCCTACTGGAGTCATTCAGTTAATGCTACTGGAATTTCTAAACAGCGAATTAATTAATTGTGCTGTAGAACTAATTAACTAATGTGTCAGAGCTTTGGAAAAGTACACGCTGCCTGTGTGTATTTAGACATATACATATATATGTATATAGAGACATGTACGTCTATATCTCCTTGTATATCTAAGCAAACAGCAGATCGTATTTAGGGAAGTTCAGGGCTGAAGATGTTTTTCATGTATCAGTGGCATTGAAAATTCAACCCCAGAATGCTAGGGAGAGTGCTAAATCATGATAGGGAAACCTGGAGCTGAGGGTGAGTTACTACCGGTGTGCAATATGTGAGTCAGAAGTGAGTTGCTTTAGCAAAGCAGGATTTAGAAAGAAGTATGCAGCTCTCCATCAGTCCTGTCCTTAACAAATCTTGATGCTCTCTCATTTTCATGAGGGCTGCTCAATAATGTTATCAATAATGATGACAACTCAAGGTCAAATAATAAAAGAACACTATCGTATGAAAAGGACTGGAACAGAGGCTGAAATATGGTAACAATTCATTCTTGATATATCTCTGGGGAAAGGCTGAATGCATTCCAACCCAAACAGAGCTGCTTACCTTTATCTTTGGTGTATTGCTATTGTATGTCAGGTAGCATTTTGTCTTTGGTCTTGTTGAAACACTCCTTTCCAAACCTTCTTATTTATGTTAATACATATCATCCAGCTTCCTGGCAATTAGAACATAATGATATGTTCTGCTATCAGTACAAATATCAGGACAAATATTAGTACAAACACTGCCTTTCCATGCCACATGTAATTGCTTTTTCCACTAAGTAGAATCACCAGACTTAACTCAGCATTTTTATTCCCTCTTCATAAATGGGACAGCTGAGAAACAGAGACTTGTTTTGGGTTTAAAGCTGCAAAATGAATCGAATGTCCAGAGACTTTCTTTGTGCATTTCTGCAGTGCATATTAGACCCTCCTTCCCTTTGCCCCTCAATTACTAGGCTAATAAATATTTAAAAGAGAGTCCAAACCTGAGACTCGCAATGTTTCCCATGTTTTGATTTCACAGGATGTAGAAGCAGGCTGTGTGCCTTCCACCAGTGTAATCCAAGCACAAAGACTTGGAGGCTACCTCTACATTTTCCATAGGATCTTGCGCCAGGCAGCTGGCTGAGACGTGGCATGCTTTTCATCTGTACTGTGTATGAGCAGATCACCATCGGCATGACTTCTGGTTGTCCTTTCCCTGCTTATCCTCCTCTACTCTGCCCCAGAGGATACCAGATTCCTTTAGGAAGAGCCAAGAAAACTTTCCTGCCTATTTTGGCCTCCTAAAATTGTGGATAGGTAGGAAGGGTCATATGTAGATGAATGGTTGAGACTCGTGTAAGTGATACTGACCAAGGTGATTTGTTTAATCATACCTATTAGTAAAATCTGTTACGAGGCTCAATCTTCTGACCCACCTGGACACACAGGGTCACATTATGGTGAACTCCTTGGTCCAAAGCAAATTATCCAGTCTCTCAGTTCAAGAGCAGAGTGAGATTTTAACATCCCATGTCCCTGAAGCACTGTCCTTAAGCAAGGCTGAGTATCTCTCTGCTTCTGTATTTACTGAGGTTAATTTCACCTGGGGCGACACTGTGGCAGAGCACATGCCCGTAGCTAACAAGAAGTGGAGACCTCCTTTTGTGTGAGAAAGTTTTGGGGGAAAACAGAGAGAACTGCAAGAGTATTCCTGCTTCCAACATCCTCAGTAATTAATGAGCCCCAGGGTATACCAGTGAACTCTTTCATTTCTCTTCATTTTCATGAGAAGACTGAGAGGGAACTACATGCAGTGACAATCCTAGACAGGGTCTCAAATTAGCAGCTTCTCTTTCCTTCCTTTTTTCCACTACTGTCTGTTGATCTGCTTGGAAATGTTTGCTTTTCCTGGCAAATTGCTTCCTACACCAGTGGGACTACTTAGCTGTCTGCCTTTAAGCCCTGCTATGACTGAACCTGAGTGAGGGACTCTGGAGAAGGTGAGGGGAAGTGCAGGATAATTTTGCTCTCAGAAGGAGTCACAAAGCTCCAAGTTTGGGACAGCCAACTTCCAAGCTGACATTATCAGGCCTTTCAGCTATTGGCAGCAGGGACATGGGTCACTGCAGGTGGCTTTTGGTAGACACTCATATTATGACATGTGATAACACTTTTGCCATGATTTGAGGCCCTCAGGCATGGAAGGAGCCCATCCTTAGACCTTCAGCATCAGAAGAGAGCTGCTTGCAGAAAATCACTGCAGAGAATCATGTCAGAACAGGGACCAAGCCCGAGTATTCCACTTTCTCCAGGAGAAAAACAAAGCGGAGGCCAGCACAGACAGGTGTGTGCGCACTGTTGAAATATGAAGTGCACTCCAGGGATAGAATGTGAAATCAAAAGAGGGCTTTGCCTTACTTTGGACCTGGACTCTGCATCATGTCTGTCTCCTACTGCTGATTCAAAAAGCTCCATCCTGCCTGTGATCTGAGTTCAGTCCCAGATGTGTGCTTTAAAACCAGTAGTAATAGATTTTCAAAATAGGATTAAAATAGGGCTAAGCGCTATTGGCCCCACAGCACAGAACTGTGGTCAGGTTTAGCGAAGGGGAAGGGAGATTGGAAAGGATTAGGTTTGCACTGGTGTATCTGGTCATCATCTCGTTGTTCTGCTTTGATGTGGTTCTCTAGAGGAGACTGCAAGAACAAGTTTTGCAGCTCTTGCTAGACATGAACTTCTGAACAAGGAGGCATAATGTGGAGGTAAGAGTAGGAAAAAGAAACAACGTTCAGTCTCTTAATGCTCTTTAGTGCATCTGGCTCCTATTTAGTTTTCTAAATGTCTGGGCACTACAGCAATGGACACATTCTCCTGGAGACAGACCTTGTATGACATGGCTTAGCAAACGCAAAGCTTGGAATGCTAGTCACCAGTGCCAGCTCCAGTGACAGAGCTGGCAATGTGCCTTACCTGGAGCATTAGGTTTATTTTTATGGCACATTGCAATATTATGTGCACATCTATGTGTCTGTGTAAGGAGTGAGTGGAGGGGTACACACATAGATGTAAAAGAAGAAATCCCTAGGGGCGTATCTGTATCTTAGGGACAGTGAAGCTGGTCACTGAGCTGTGACAGGGGCTGATGGAGACCACCCTCTGGAGTGTATGTTACCAAAAAATAGCCCAGGCAGGTAGTCTGTAGACTCTGTGCAAAGCAGCTGAGCAGCCTGGAGCGAGACAGAGCATGCCGTGCTCCGTCACTCCTTAACAATGGAGCAGGCACAAGCCCAGGATGGACCAACCAACCTATTCAAAGCTTTGGGCTGATTTCAGGACACCTACGTAGGCTGTGGAGTCAGCAGGATGGGGCGAGGTGTCCAAGTCTGCCTGCTCCAGAGCTGCACACCTCCCTGTGGGAAGGAAGGAAGTGTTTCTGTGCCCAGATGACCTACCACAGGGATGACGAGATGTGCTGTGGAGGAGCCCATCCACCGCCCCAGGAGATGGGACAGTCAGCCCTGTGTTACAGTCCCACTGCTGCCGGTACCCCCACCCCACAGCCCTGCAGGGAGATTGGCAGCTGCTGTGCATAGGGCTGTCTGCTCCCTCCCTTGGTGTGGTCAGAGCCCTCCCCAAAACACTGGCTGCTGTTTCTTCTGCAGGATGAGCAGCTGGGGAAGTACCTGGAGTCAGGTCATGACTAGCTGGGCCAGGCTGACCGCAGCCCAGAAACTGTCTAACTAGAGCAGGAGGAGGATGGAAGATTTCCTTCACCATTAGGGCTGTGTTCTCCTGAACATAGGTTGTCAAAGCTGTTTAGACACCTAATTCCTAGGACTGGGATTGAAAGGAGTTATCTTAGAATCATAGAAATATAGAAGCACCAAGATTGGAAAAGACCTCCAAGATCATCTAGTCCAACCATCCACCTACTACCAGTATTTCCCCACTAAACCATGTCCCTTAGTATAATATCTAAATGTTCCTTGAATACCTCCAGAGGTGGTGACTCAGCCATCTCTCTGGGCAGCCCATTCCAGCACCTAATCACTCTTCCAGAGAAGAAATTTTCGCTAACATCAAATTTGAGGGTCCCCTGGCACAACTTGAAGCCACTCCCTCTAGTACTGTCACTAGTAACAAGGGAAGGGAAGCTGACTCCAAGTCATAGAATGGCTTGGGTTGGAAGGGACCTCAAAGACCATTCAGTTCTAACCCCCTGCCGCAGGCTGGGTTGCCAACTGCTAAGTCAGGCACTAGATCAGTCTGCCCAGAGTCCCATCCAGCCTGGCCTTGAACACCTTCAAGAACAGAGCAATGCCTTCAGGGATGGGGCAAAGCATTGGAGCAGAAAACTGGTTTGAATCCGTTTGCAACCACCTATCCTAAGCCCAACTCCTCTTGTAAGTGCTGCATGAACCCCACTGTACCCAGTGTTTCATGTACCTGTAAAGGCAGCAGCTGCACTGAGTGCTGGGAGCATCCCTTTTTAATTCCCTGGTTACATCTGTTAACTCGTTTGCCCCCTGTGAGAAGGAAAATGAATCACGGATGTCTTTTGTTTGCTAAATGTTAACAGCCTTGTGGAAAAACCCTCATAAAATATTCATCTCATCCTGCTCCTCTAAATTAGATAGTTACAGTTCCAACAAGCCCTAGAGAAGAGTTCTTCGTTCTCTCAAAGGTGCAGTCAAACACTTCTGCAGGCTTTTCTGCACTCTGCATCCCCCCCAACCAAAGTTTGTTCTCCCCCAAGCGCTTTGCTCTTCTGTTCTTGCAGTCCTTGTGTGTATGGCATTACAACAGGAGAGGCAAAGGTTTCCAAATGCATTCATCCATGTTCCTGCTGCAGTGGTAAAGAAAAGGATCTATTTGCTATTGCAAATACAAGGAGAGATGGGGGTGAGGTGTCAGCAAGTGAACACTTCCCACCTGGAGAGGGAGAGGGAGGGATCTAAGATGTTTTCAGGCCAGAAGGTAATTGCTAAACCTCAGAGGACATTACGTGATCCCCTATGTTCTTGGGTGAAGGCAAATGCCTTTACTCTCATGTTGTGTCAGCCAGGCAGGCTGGAGCATGGATGCTGCTCAGGCCCTGGCTCCTTGTGTGATTGCCTCTCTGCTTTTCTGCCCTAACCAGGTGCACATTTCCACGAAAAGGAGGATGGGTACAGGGGAATAGTACTGGTGCTGCTGTGAACCCTTCTGTGTGGCTGCACCATGCCTTCTTCTTGCACTGGTTTTTGATGACTCACAATGGGAGGGAAGCAATCTTCAGATACTCTTTGTTGCTTGAAAGCACCAGTGAGTGAAAGAAAAAAAGGAGAGGGAAGAGGCTTAGACTGGAGGAGAGGGAAGAGAGTTTTGGTGCCAGCTCCCTTTCTGAATAATCATTATGGGTAATGACTTGCAGATCTTCAATGTGGTCTGTGTTACTTCAGGCTGATTTGTTCCATATAGTGACCTTAGTGAGACTCAAGGCATGTGCCTTGCTGCTTTTTGTGCTCTCCTTGGATATGAAGTAAGAAGTTGCTCTAACTGAGCTGGTGCTGACCTCCCAGCTGTGCTGCAGGCTCCTGCCCACAAGCCAAGAGCCTTCTTATGTAGCAGACATAAAATGCAGTGCACGGGGTCCTGTCCATGGCGTGGGGAGCTATTCTCTTTTCCTGCGGCGCTTGTTTGGAGGCAAGGCTGGGGAGGCTGCCCTGCATCTCTCAGCCCCTCCACAGCTTCAGCCAGGGAAGGATGGAAGAGTTCAGCCAAGTTTGTGCAGGAAAGGAGATCTCACAGGGGTGGTGCTGGGTTTTCCCAGGCATTAGCGTTTGCAGGCCACAACCAACAGTAGCCAAGAAACTGCGGGTGACGAAGGAACACCTCCACACAAAAGGAACATCGTTGTCAAAGGAAAGATGCTGGCTAGCAGGGGCCATCCACTTCGGAGGGCTGAGGGGGCAGCGAGGAGAGGACAGCGTCTTTCCAAAAGATGAGGCTGTTTCACCCAGGGAACTTCCTACTCTGTACTAATTAGCAAAGCAGACATGCCTCTGTAGGAGGAAGCTGTTGGAAAGGGTAGCGTAACCTCCTGGCAAGAGCCAGGAATTGGGTCTCTGCTCCAAACTGCTGGCAAGCGTCACGGGCCATCGGGGGACCATGGAGGCAGAGGAGAGTGTGCAGAAACAACAGAGGGATTAGGGAGTCAGGCCTGGGAACAGCTTGTTTCCAAGACCCCGAGGCAAACCTTTCAGTTCATAATTGGGTAAAATTCAGTTGATCCTCTCCATAATTTTTGCTGGCAGGATTTGATTGAATTTGGGAAAACACACAAACTAATGGGAGGGAGGGAGCAAGCTGAGTTTCAAAGAGAAGGAAATAAGGCTCTCCCCTTCCGCCTGAGCCAGCTGTTCCGGTGTGTGCCTTTCGTCAGCAAGTGACTTTCATACTGGCTGTAAGGCTGCACTGCAATTAGCCAGCAATCCCACTGAACTCCGCGGGAGTGGGCTGGACTGTTAGACATGCCAGAGCTTGAGAAACAAAGCGCATATTAAAAAAAAACGCCCTGAAATCTGCTAGAAAAAAAAAATAAATAAATGCTCTGGTTTCACAGGGCATAAAGTGTTCTTGTTTCCCCGGCGCATGTTCTATATGTGGAAAGCAAAAAAAAAAAAAAGAAAGAAAATAAATAAAATTGCAGCTAATAAATTTTTAAGTGCAGAAAGGCTTCTTTTTCACATATGGAGGTGCCCAGTAGCACCACTGAAGTTAAAGGACTGACAACATTTTCATTAATAAACCCTCAATTTTCATGAGTTTATTGCTCAGTCATAAAAGCCTGCTTCTCGGTTCAAGCTGGCACATGAGTCCTCAGCTCCTGACCCCCCTTCCCCACCTGAAGCTTGGGAAGTGCACACAGATGTGATTTAAATCTTTACTCCACCCTTATTTTGCTCTACCAGAACAACATTAAAAAGACTCCTTATTTGTGTCTCGGGCTGGAAAGATGGAGGCACAAGTCTTTATGATTGTAGAACAGAGTAACAGCATTGGAATTAAAACCTTTTTTAACAATACAATGAAATTGGTTTGGCTGCAGGAACATAGAATGGAATAGGGGGCAGATTTCCAGAGCACTGTTTCCTATGAAGCAGTTTGGCTTCACATAGGAGTTGTGGAGGAGAAAGGGTGTAAGAGAATTAGCCTGACATTTTGATGTCTAGTGTTCTAATAGCCATTCTGCTTGAGGATGCTTTGAGTTTTCTTTGCTGCTTGGAAGTGTTATGAATGCATGTCCTGTATTATTAGGTTTTAACTCGATTTGCTTTGTATTTGTCAAGGTCTTCAGCTAAAAGCTGGGCTGCCCCATAACTCATAACATAAAGAGTATCTGAAACATCTCCTATATGGTTGTAGAGCAATTGTATATCCAGAGTGTCCCCAAAATTCATATCCAGATGGTTTCATCTTTGTAGGAAAGAATTCATCATCGTGGGAAAAGATTTGCCAAACCAATAACTGCCAGTCTAAACCACAATGAATATCAGAGAAGTCTGTGAACTGTAGATCACCTTCTACACGGAGGAGTGAAAAAGACATTCCCAGGAATAACCAAGCTTCTGTTTTTGGCACGTTTCTGTTTATAGAAAAGATGTATTCAGGTTCCTTTAAGTGTCAGGAACCTGGGTGTTTGCTCTCACCATGGATTTATTCAGAAGCAAATTCCTTTGTAGGCATCTGGCCACATAGGATTATGGTTTGTAGGCATTTTTGAAATCTAACCAGGTTAGAGAAAACCCCATGTGAGAATGGGTTTTGGAGGAAAGAGTGCCTTGTGTTGCTTTATGTTTAAAGGTATGGGTAGGATTTCTTGGTTCTCCTTTGAACCATTTAGCTCTGCCAAGCTCACCCGCTCCTTTCTGCTCCCTCTTTGGCAACTTGCTGCAGACACACAAAGGTGGCTGTTCATGGCCTGGCAGGTGGAAGATTAATCCCAACAGAGGAAGAATTTATTGATGAAGTGACTTCAAAGGCAAAATTTCATGGATGGGGAGGGGGAGGGTGAAGCAGGCAACACTTAGGTGAAGGAAGATGAGGGAGTCTGCGCCAGTTGGCATCAAACACTGGAAGAGTAACCTTCGTCCTCAGGCTGACACTGGCGGCTCAGCTTGGTGTATTGGCAGCTCTGCTTGCGTTGCAGTTTCGGCTTCCCCCCAGCTCCTGGCTGATCTGCTTGCAGGGGCACAAAGGGCACCTGGCCCGTGTCCAGTGCCTGCACCAGGTAGAGCAAAGGAGGCTTTGAAAGAAACAATGGAGGTATGTAACAAATCCCTCCTGGGAAAACTGAGCTCTTTATCCCTCCTTCCTGCTCAGTCTGTTGTAGTAGAGCTGACTAAATCCCTGATGGCCTTGAGGCCTCTGTGTAAAGTTTCTTTCCCCTGTCACAGGTTGTAGAAGCCAGTGGATTTTAATAGTAATATTCATCATCATTATTATTGTCCTGCTAGCAAGGGCCGGTTTCTTGTCAAAGAGCAGAGCTGCTGCAAGGCATCTACACAACCAAAAAGGGAAGCCTGTGGGAGTGAAACAGAAATTAGCTATGAGCCTTTGGAGTTTTCCTACCGAAGAACTCTTATTCTCTTCCAAATCACATTATTCTATATCTTGGGTGTCCAGGACATAGATGAAGAAGACAAATGACATACACAGGCAGATATGTAATCCTGTAGAGGTAGCTGCATTTCATCCTGAAATGTACTATCGTAAGAATCATGCAACTGTCCTCACTGTGGGAAGCAGAAGCTCTTGTACTGCAGAGACGAATGCTCGTTGCACTCCAGAGCAGGAAGTGAAGCAGAATGTTGCATCAAGATCAAACTATGTGGGAAATTGAAGGAGACAGAAGTTACCACATTAGCAAACTAGCCAGAGCTTTGAAGCACATCTTTAGACCTTGTGAAAAGCATGCTTTAGTTTTTTGATGCATTTTTAAGTGTGCTCTGCAAACACTAAGCTAGTTTAGAAACCTCAGCACTGATCTTCTCAGAAGTCTTTCATCCAAGAGTTAAGCAATCTCATTCTGGCTTAATCTACAAGATTGTTAAATATGTGCAAGTCAAAATTGCATAGAGCTCATTAGAAATGATGTCTTTGTTCTTAGTACATCACTTCACCTGACTTTCTTTCCCTTCCTCCATTGAAAAAAAGTGACTGAGTGGTTAGACAGTAGAATACCAGCAAGAGACTTTGACATAAAACAGCCTCAGAAATAATCTGTGAAGGTTTACTAAATTACCAATGAAAGAATGAAATACTTTGAATAGAGTGAGTTCTACATCTCCCCCCACCAGCCTTTATCGATTGTCTTAGTACTCTTTACGTATCTGCAAAGAGCAAGGGATGCGAGGTAGAGAGAACTGGGTTCCGAGACCACATCAGGCTGTTGTCTGATCTGTCTGTATTGGATCCACCAGCTGTAGGAGTTCCTGTGGCACCCTACAACCCCAGCCTCTGAAACACAGTATGTTGCTCCCCTGTGCAATGTCACCACTGCTGCTTAGGTCCGTGATCCTTCATGTTGCTGTTCAGGGCATGTTTTTTTGGCGTCATGAAGAAGGATATAGGGAGTGAACAGCTAGGAGTGAGGGGGTGGGGGACTCCCAGATTTAGTGGAATGGTGCTCGGAAACAACTTTAAGATGCAAAGCAGAAAATGCTGCTTCTCACTTCCTCTGTCCTCCACAGATGTCAGCCGGGGAGTGCACCTCCCACAGCACTTCTGATGCATTAGTAGCAGATTTGAAGCAACTGTAGCTCAAGGGAAATTGCTGGACTCCTATAGCAACCCCTGTAAACACAGTGTCACAGGAGTGAGGCCGACAGCCAAGTTACCAGCTCACTGCTGGGGAAGCAGCAGCCAGTACCTCTTGTCCAGCTCCAGGAATGCCACAAAGTCCCCACTGACTCCTGTTGCTTCCTTCAGTTCACATAGTTTCATCCATCCATGCATGAACTTCCAAGTCTCGAAGTAGCATGGCTTGGTGCTAGGAATGATCTTCACATCACCTCTCTCTCCCCAGGCAGATGGAGTGTATCTCAAGAGTAAAACATGGGCTAGAGCCATGTCTTCAGATCTAATCTGCATCATAATCTGGCCTTTCTAAGGCTCGGAAACTCCCATCTGGCTCACTATAGGTATATGGAGGCCAGTATCAACTTTCCCTGAAATTCAAAGGTTTTAGGGGCTGAAGCTTGGTTGTCACTTCTTGGAATAGTCCCCAGCAGGAAGGACAGCTGTTGTGGATGTCTTGTGAGTGATGGCTGCTTTTCAGAGTCTGCAGGACTGGGGAATAAAATGTGCTCCTGCTTACCATCACCAAGAAGAAAAAGTCATAGTTCTTATAGCATTATTTAGCACTAGTACATAGTAAGGCAGAGCTTTGCAGGGTATGGTGAGGATTTGATCCTGATTCCAGGGAAGCTGAACA
>PPHD01007226.1:0-14454 GCA_002909625.1 Bambusicola thoracicus
GGTTTGATCAAGCACTGTTGCCCACAGTCTTGTTTCATACAGCCTGTTACTCTTTCCACCCTCTAGAATTGCTGATCAGTGTCTTTAAAGAACAGGATAAGTTGTCTACACGTATTAACCATCAGCACTTTAATTAACACCCTGCTCAGAGATCCCTTACGCTTATGGAAAAAAAATTAGAGAAATACTTCTTTCATATCTGAATGTCTGTGCTCTGGGGATGATATGCAGTAACTGCTAAACCTGGTTTCTGAGAGGCAAATCAGTCCCGTGCTGCACCATCAGGGCTGCTCCCTACGGGGGTGTTTGCAGGATGGGTAGTTGGACCACTCTGTTTCAGACCGTGACATGAACTCGAGCTGGGTTGCCTAGTCTGGGCCTTTTTTCCCTTGGGATACACTTTTGTGTTGATTTAACTCACTGTTAGTTTGATCTCCGAAGAATCAGGCCTTGCACAGGGTGAGCCTTTATCCAAATTGAGATGGCTTTCTGCCAGCATCTCATTTTCTGGCTGCAGGCTTACCAGCCAGACAGCAGCCCTTTGTCTCTAAAGCTCTCCTCCATTACCAAGTCTCTTTATCTCAGGAGCAGCAAGGACAAAGTAATTCCAGTCCATGTGGTTAGGTACTTTAGGTTTCTGCTGTTTGTATTGTTTGGGGTTTTTTGTTTTCTACTAATGACATTATTTGAGTGTTCTAGTCTGAACATGTTTTCCTGTAGTTCATCCAGTTATGCCCGTAATGGAGCACTTCCATTGTTGCCCTTGAATTCCAACCTGCTGTCTTTTCCTGTGAGGATGAAAGATAACAGGTACTTACAGAATGCTGTCAGTTGAAAATCTGCAAACATGAGTTTGCCCCTCACTACTGAGGGGTAGTATTCTATTCCTGCGGGCAAAGTTGCTCCTCCCAGATAAACACTCAGAAGCAGGACCTGCTCAGCATTCAGTTTCTCCTTCTGGTGGACTCCAGCAGAGCAAATCCAGAAACATGGTGCCTTTTAGTTCTTGCTGCATCAGAAGAACAAGAGAAAGAGGAAACAATACATCCCGGAGTACCCTCCTGTTGGTAGGAAAGAGCAGTGCTTGCATGGTCTTTGCAGCCTGAGGACTCTGTTATTCCTTGAGACCATGCATTCTGTGGCAGTTCTGCCTGCTGCAACTGGGGGAGGAGGGTTGGGTACTTTCATCCGTGCTGTCATCCAACCACTCCTCAAGGTTGGTATCCTGATGTTCAACTACAGTTGTGGGCTTTTCTCTTTGGGTCAAGAATCTCTTCCCTGCCTGTCTTGCTGTAGACGATGGAAGGGAGGAGGTTGCGCTCATTTGATGGAGGGAGTGTTTTGTGTCTTTAAATTTTGCTTTTACTTTATGATGCTCCAAATTTGATTCTTCTCTCCCCTCAGGAAAATTTCAACTCATATATTTTTCTTATTGAATTTGAGACAGATATCAAGCAATGTTTTGTCGCTCCAGGTTCCATATTGCACCTTGAAGGAAAGCAGTACAGTAGGAACTGTCTGATAGGAACCATTTGTCTTTGATGCAGAACACTACCATTCTTCCATACTGTGTTATGACTAGCGCCTCTGTGTTCCTTTCTCATCTCACTTTTTGCTGTAGCTAGCACATGCCGTCTCATTTTCTGACACTGACTATTATGTTACTGTTGGCTTTCCATTGGTGTTGGCTGGCATGGAGAGATACTGGAGAAGGAAATCTCCATTCATTATTTCATCTCTAA
Organism: Bambusicola thoracicus; assembly: GCA_002909625.1. NCBI lineage: Eukaryota > Metazoa > Chordata > Aves > Galliformes > Phasianidae > Bambusicola > Bambusicola thoracicus. Next base: position 1,743 of record PPHD01007226.1, read on the forward strand.
ATTCCTGTAATTCATCTCTAGCGGGAATGAGTGCTTCTTCTTTAAGTCATCAGAGCAGTCAGTTTAAAATGAAATCACAGAATCGTATCTTAGAATGATAGAATGGCTTGGGTTGGAAGGGACCTCAGGGATCCTCAACATTGTGAAGGTTTTTCTCTTCTTACTCCAGGCTGTTAGAAAAACCCGATAACAGATTTTACATCTTCTAAGATTTCTTTTCATCGTATGCTATTTTAGTTTTCAGATCCGTGATTTAAGTTCTTGTTTTCTGACAGAAAAACAGAAGAGCAGTGTGGATAGGATGGGAACATAGATGCATTTGCTTTTTGTTCCTGCAGTACTTGAGAGACCGTGAAATGTCACGGTGTGTTTTTCTTTTAACAGCCCCCTAGAAATGCTGTTTCATGCTGTGTGTTACTGTAGGATCAAAGCCTAAAAAATACCATCAGAGCCACCTTAGAGAGCTTTTATATTGCAGTGAGCTTCATTTTTGAGCTGTAATCTGAAGAGAAGACGCTCTCGATGATTAGTACTACTTAAATACCTTTGGGGAGTTTTATTTAGTTTGATTTTGTTTTGTGATCTGCATTGTGTGATGTTACTTAGTTTTACATCACAGTTATAAGAGGCATACCCTTCAGTTTTCAGTGCTTTCTCACTTGGATTGGAATTTCTAAATGAACAACTTCTACGTTATTAACAGGACATGGAGCAGATGTGAAATGTGTTGACTGGCATCCAACAAAGGGCTTAGTTGTATCAGGAAGTAAAGACAGCCAGCAGCCGATCAAGTTCTGGGATCCAAAGACTGGCCAGAGCCTTGCCACGCTGTAAGTCTATGCCGACAGCCTTTGCTTTGCTCAAATATAAGCTGACTTCATGTTTGTCTCTTTTTTAGCTTATTACCTCACGTCTTTCCAGCCATATGCAATTACTTCAAATAGAAAGCTAATGCTTTGACTGTGCCAGAAAATCTAGAAATTAGGTGAAGTCTGAACTTGGAAAAGGGTGACTTTAATCACAGAATCACCGAGGTTGGGAAAGACCTCCAAGATCATCCAATCCATTCACCCATCTACTACCAATATTTCCGACTAAACCTTGTCCCTTAGCACCACATCTAAATGTTTCTTAAACATCTCCGGGACAGTGTTTCAACGACCTCCCTGAGCAGCCCATTCCAGTGCCTGATCACTCTTTCAGAGAAGAAATGTTTCCTAACATCCAGCCTGAACCTCCCCTGGTTCCAAAGCACAAATAACAACATCCAGGCATACGGCATAGAAAGGTCTGCTATCCTGGTTTAGTAGCCTGAACTGTTTTGTTGTTGTCCTAAGTATTTGGAACGGGTCAATAATCATGTTTGATTTGTCTGGGAAATTGATATCTGGACAAACAACAATTTTCTTTCTGCGCCTACAGACATGCTCATAAAAACACAGTGATGGAGGTGAAGCTGAATCTGAATGGCAACTGGCTGCTAACAGCTTCTCGTGACCATCTCTGTAAGCTCTTTGACATTCGTAATCTGAAAGAGGAACTTCAGGTCTTCAGGGGTCATAAGAAAGAGGCCACAGGTGAGCTGTTTGATATTCCAATGTTTTCTTCATACGTTTGGATTAAAAATGAAAGTTTTTGAGATCCTGATTTACATAAGATAGGAATTCTCTAGTGTCATACTTTCTGATTGTCGGTTATTTTGTATTTCAGCCGTGGCCTGGCATCCTGTTCATGAAGGGCTGTTTGCCAGTGGAGGGTCTGATGGCTCTTTGTTATTCTGGCATGTTGGGTACGTGGCATTTTCACCAGCATGTTGGAAAGATGTTGGTCAGACACTCAAGATGTTACCTTAAACACACAATACACTTTCCAGCTTTGAATGCATGTTTATGTTTATAGTTCTACTCTATCACTGAGGATTTTTGAGAATAGGCTTCATTTCTGAAGTTGTATTTTAAAGGATAGATTGCTTGTACAGAGTGTAGTCTTTTGTTGAGGGGTGATGAGTGATTGAAGCTGCTGGTTTCTTAGAGCTTCTCATGATGTGCTGTAATTATTTTCGTATGCAATTGAATTCCTGCTTAAGTACAACTGTGTATGGTGAATTCGTGCAATAGAAAAGTAACCGGGGCTTATTTTTACTGAAGTAGGAGACAGAGCAACAGGAACGACTAAATAGCAGAAGTTTTATATTGTATCTGAATCAGATATTCCTCTCTGTGATAACTGTTTTTTTTAATGCATCAGGGTTGAGAAAGAGGTTGGTGGAATGGAAATGGCCCATGAAGGAATGATCTGGAGTCTGGCGTGGCATCCCCTCGGACACATTCTCTGTTCGGGCTCAAATGATCACACCAGGTATTGCAGAATACTGAAAGGAGGAGTCTGAGGGAATATGTGTGTGTTCTGAATTGAAAAGGGTGCTTGGCATCGGTGAACAAAGAGCAGTTCTGATACACGACCAATGGGCAAAGCAGAGAGACAAACCTGAATGGGAAGGCTCTGATGTTTTACATGAGAAATTAGGGTGATGTTTAACCTCCTACCCTTCATTTAAGGAAGCCTTAAGAAAACACTGACATTTCAGGTTTGCATGAGATTTGAAAGCTGAGGAACTTAATAATAAATATTTTTTTGGTGAAGAAATATTCCAATCTCCACAGTGTTTTTGTCCTCAGATCATCTGCTGATCATGTCTCTTAGTGCATTACAAGAGCAGTTTGTGCTTTGAGACTTTGCAGTGGAATTTGCTGTAATGGAGTATATATAAGTGGGGTGAAGTTTTTGCATGTAAATGTGTATATCAACAAGGTTAGATCTATGTGAAGGATGTATTTTAAGAGAGCATATAAACAGGAAGGGGAACGGCTATTTGCGAGGGTGGATGGTGATAGGACAAGGGGGGATGGTTTTAATCTGGGACAGGGGAGATTTAGGTTGGATATCAGGAGGAAGTTTTTCACCCAGAGGGTGGTGACGCACTGAACAGGTTGCCCAAGGAGGCTGTGGATGCCCCATCCCTGCAGGCATTCAAGGCCAGGCTGGATGTGGCTCTGGGCAGCCTGGGCTGCTGGTTGGCGACCCTGCACATAGCAGGGGGTTGGAACTGGATGAGCATTGTGGGCCTTTTCAACCCAGGCCATTCTATGATTCCATTTAAACAGAGTGGGAAGTCCTTAGAACTGTCTGGATATCAGTGGTACCAGTGCACTGTATTTACTTTATGCTTTGAAACATTCTCTGAATAGTAACTGTACAGTTAATATAAATAGTAGTGGTTTTTCATTTGAACCTCACACCTAATGTTCAGATTTGCTGCTGAATTTGATTAGTAGGAGTTTAACCCTTATATAACCAAGTTAGCATGCTAAAATTTAGATAAGTAAGTTGTTAGATTAAAGTAGCTAATATTCATGACCTTCCGTTGAGATCATATAACTTCCCTTCGACAGTAAGTTTTGGACTCGAAATCGGCCTGGAGATAAGATGCGAGATCGATACAACTTGAATCTGCTGCCTGGGATGTCAGAGGATGGTGTGGAATATGGTAAGGCCGTTTCCTAGAACGCGGGGATAAGAGGTTTGGGCGTTAGGAGCAAGCTTTGGGCTTTCAGCTGGCGTTAGAATGTGCTTCTGGATGAGACACTGAAACAGCATATAGCATTGGTGACTGGCTAGATAAAGATATTTTTTGCATGAATGATGTTATTCTCCAGGCGGTTCCAACAAGGAGTCTTCTTTTTTTTTTTTTTTTTTCACAGCTCCGGGAGGTAAGAGCTGCTCAGTCCATCGCGGGAAGGAGGTTGGGCTCTCCCTTGGGCAGTGTCTCTGGTTTGCTTTTCTTCCTGGAAACTTCATGTGACTTCAAGACTTTCCACTGTCCTGAACTACAGCAGGAAATCTTTTCAAATTATTCAATTCAACTCAAATGTTAAAGCTTAACTCTCCCTCTTGAGGATTTTTCTTGTTAAGTTTAAGCTGCTCAGGGTTGCCCAGCTCTACTGCATACCTCAGCAACCTTTTTCTTTCCTTAAAGTGTTGCATCTTTATAAACAAACAAAAATCTGTTTGTTTTGTTGTAACAAAAATGGGAATGGATTTGAAATTTTCTGAAATGTGACTTTCCTCACAAGGACTTTTGGGGGTGTTTTTAGGAATCTGATCAGGCAGTTCTTTTAATGTCTTTCAACTCATATGTAAGTTTAAAAAGTGACCCAGCATTTGGGAGTGCCGATGGTAAAAGCGCATGAGAATCCAAAATACAAAATGATCGTGCAAAGCAAAAATTCTCCAAGTATAAATACTTATTGTTTGCCTCCAGATGATTTGGAACCCAACAGCCTAGCGGTTATCCCTGGGATGGGAATACCTGAACAGTTGAAAATAGCCATGGAGCAAGAGCAGATGGGTAAGTAGTTGCTATAGGAAAGCATTTTTCTGAGCCATCCAGATACTGTGCAACTTCTTGTCCATTCCTGTCATATAATTGGGTAGCACCACTGTTTTCTGAGGTTCTCGAGTGCGTATTTCCCATGTAAAGACAAAAGAGCTGAGAAACCTCAAGGTTTATTTTGTTAAATGAACTGTAAGGAGAGTAACAGAATTAATTTGTAAACCTGTATTGCACTGACTGTTTGTCATCCCTGCTCTTAAAGGGAAAGATGAGTCCAATGACATTGAAATGACAATCCCAGGACTAGACTGGGGAATGGAGGAAGTAATGCAAAAGGACCAAAAGAAAGTGCCACAGAAAAAAGTGCCCTATGCAAAACCAATACCAGCACAGTTTCAGCAGGTAAGCTGATAAAGCTGAAAAACAGTGATCACCAGAAAAACTTGTTCTGTTGGATTTCCAACATCATGTCCAACATCAGTGCAAAATAACTTGCCACAGTAGTTAAATTACCATTTATACATTAGATACCATGGTTAAATCCCTTATATCCCATATGCATACCTTGAAACTAGGATGCTACAACACCTGGATGTTCTGTTCAACCTCATTTTAGCTTCTGATTATCCATGTTAAAATTAAAGAATATCCTGATTTAGAAGGGGCCCATAAGGATCATCGAGTCCAACTCCTGCCTCCACAGAGGACCACCCAAAAATCAGAGCGTATGTCTGAGAGCATTCTCCAGATGCTTCTTGTACTCCAGCATGCCAAGGGACATCAACCACTTCTCACACATCTTCCCCTCCAGACTGTTCACCATCTTTGTAGCCCTCTTTTGGACACTCTTTAATAGTTTTATGCCCTTTTTGTACTGTGGTGCCCAAACCTGCACGCAGTATTCAAGGTGAGACCATGCAGAGCAGAGCAGGACAATCCCCTCCCTCTTTATTCATCATTCTAGCATGTCTTGTCCCAGTGCAGTGATTTTAGTACACATGTGGTGTTCCTTAGAATTAATTTTATGTTTATTATTCTTTATAGGCGTGGATGCAGAATAAAGTTCCTTTGCCTCCCCCACCTGAGCCATTGATTGATAGGAAGGAAGATATTAAGCTGGAGGAGAAAAAGAAGACGCAGGCAGAGATTGAACAGGAAATGGCAGCACTTCAGTACACAAACCCACAACTCCTGGAGGTATGTGTGTAAAGCCAGTTGGTGGAGCTTGGCACGGAAATGTGTAGCTTGCTTTTGCAGTACAGTTTTCACCTTTTCTCAAAAAATATAGCTTATCAAGAATAAGACTCAATGCATGAAGACAGCTGCACTGAGGTCTCCACATTTCAGTTGGTTAGACCCACTCATTTGTATGCGTAGTTGTGTTTCTGTTGATTAAGAGAAAAGTACTAAATCTTTTCAAACTCCCAAGAATGAGGTAGTTGCTTCTGATTGTCAAGTTGTTTTGTATTTTTCTGTGTTTAGTTGATTTGCTGGGTTTCTCTCATTTATTTATTTATTTATTTTACAGCAATTGAAGATTGAGAGACTTGCACAAAAACAAGCTGAGCAAGTGCAGCCGCCTCCAGGAGGCTCTCTTCACGGACCCCAGCCTTTTCCAGGGCAAGGCCCAATGTCACAGATGCCTCAAGGGTTTCAGCAGCCCCTTCCACCTCAGCAGATGCCAATGAATATGCCTCAGATGGGACCTCCTGGTCCACAAGGACAGTTCAGACCTCCGGGACCCCAAGGACAAATGGGACCTCAGGGTCCTCCATTACACCAAGGAGGTGGAGGTCCGCAAGGCTTCATGGGACCACAAGGACCTCCGGGCCCCCATGGACCTCAAGGAATGCCACGGCCTCAGGATCTACATGGACATCAAGGAATGCAAAGGCATCCTGGCCCTCATGGGCCAATGGGGCCTCCAGGCCCACAGGGTAATGCTGGTCCGCAAGGGCACTTAGGACCGCAGGGCCTGCCTGGGTCTCAGACTCATTTGGGGCCGCAAGGTCCACCTGGCCCACAAGGTAACTTGGGACCTCAGGGTCAAGGAATGCAAGGGCCACCTGGTCCCCGAGGGATGCAAGGACCTCTTCCTCACGGCATGCAAGGAGCTCCAGGATCTCAAGGGATGCAAGGTCCTATCTCCCAAGGGCCTTTGATGGGACTTAATCCAAGAGGGATGCAGGGTCCACCGGGGCCCCGAGATAACCAGGGACCTACTCCACAAGGGATGATGATGGGTCATCCACAAGAGATGAGAGGTCCTCATATGCAAAGTGGTTTACTAGGACATGGGCCCCAGGAGATGAGGGGCCTACAGGGACCCCCGCCTCAAGGCGCAATGTTAGGACCGCCGCAAGAAATGCGTGGGCCACAAGGCCAGCAGGGACCTCCGCAGGGCTCTTTGGTAGGGCCACAAGGAAACATGCAAGGACCTCAAGGACAACCAAACCCTTCGAGGGGGCCACATCCTTCCCAGGGCCCTCTGCCTTTCCAGCAGCAGAAAACGCCTCTGTTGGGTGATGGGCCTCGTCCCCCATTTAATCAGGTATGTGTCGGTCTGTATAACAAGAAGAATGTTAGAAAACGTAGGAACAGTAAATGTTGTGCTGTACAAATGCCAAGCAAGAGCTGAGTATGGAGGTGAGGCTCAAAACAGAAGCTTCAAGGAAAACTAAATGATGACAAAGTTACATAGCTTATAAAAAGCAGAGGTGACCATAGGAATGGGATTACTGGGAGTACAGATACACAAATCAGTATCTGCTAAGAAAGTATGAAACTGGAGAGAAACTCCAGGTTTGTTTGTTTTGTTTTTTTTAGCTTGAGGATACTGAACTGTCTTAAACATGAAGTTTCCTGGAGAGTCGATCAGCTCAAAGAAAAGTTGAATTTAAGCCAACAGAACATTAAAAAAAAAAGTATGAATTAAAGAAAATCATTGTTGACTCTCAGTTGTCCCAGACTAATTTATTCAAACTGAGGGGTGAGTTTACCACAGATGCTGACATATCTGGAATATCAGCTTAGGTCTGTTTGAGCTTTCCAGGAGGACAGCTGTCCTGCTTCCTGCATAGGAATAGGAATTGGTTAGCCACCGTTTTATACCTTCTGAGCCACCAGTTTAGAGCCCATGCTCCCAGACTTGTTACTGCACCATGTGCTGAGCAGCACTGGAGAGAGCACAGGGAGCAAGCAGGCTGGGTAGGACCAGCCTGGGTCTGGAGCTGTGGCACCAAGTTCCAGCAGGGTTCACCAGCTAAGCAAAATACTTACGCTCAGCTCACCTGGAATATCAGAGACTGTTGCTTCTGAAGACACTAATTACTTTTGCAGGGATTAAGGCTGTTTTAGCACCAAGCTGTCAAGTGCAACTTGTTTCTCAGCACCTTCAGCAGCAGGTTTGTTCCAGCTGCTGATCTGCCACAGATAATGGAAAGCTCACCATGTTTATTACTCCTTACAAGTTCCTGTTGTTATGATGTTAATTTTGTACTTAAGATGTCGTGTTTGTCTTTGTCTTTAAGGTGAATTTTGAAGGGAATGTATTGGACAAAATCTACAATTTTGAGAAACGTGAGATTATTTTTAAACAAAATTAGCTCTTGTACTGGATGGTTTCTAGATTGGACAGCTTTGGATGTACTTAATGTGGAGGCCAGTATCAGTCACAGTAACGTGTGGTGACTTTGAACTAAATCTCAGTGGCTGTACTTCAGATTGAGGCAGAGCAGCCTACAAATTGTATATTGGTGTTGTTTTCTTTTCTTACAAATCAGCAATAACTTCCTGCAGAGGTCTGTAAATGTGACCTTATTGCTGAGATTTCAGAAACGTCAGAATTAAGAGGACAAGAATTGGCTCCACAACCACTGCTCATCTCGTTTCTACCAACATCGTGTTTTTGTGGGAGATAGCGCTGTTACCTGCATCCACCACATGCTGCAGAGCTGTGTAAGGGAGATGCCCATCTCTTCCCAAGTGGGAGAGCTGCTCCCTTCTGCGAATGGGGAACAAAACACAAACCTGTCTGAGAAAGAAAGGGACCGAAATACAACAGTGTGATCAGCAAAATTGTTTTCTTAAGATAGGAATATTGATGTTAAAGTGCAGATGGGTAGATAAAGTATTCCCAAGTTAGCAGTGGTATCTTGGGGCTGAAGTGGTAATTCAGAGTAATTTATTTACAACATCTAATCTTTTGGGTAGGTGTTCTGGATTTCATCTCATTTCTTGGTATGAGTGCTTCAGACCAAGTCTCTTTCCATGTAGAGGCAAACTCTTGGAGCTTGTAGTGGCTCAGACGGAATGGATTGATACAAAGAATTCTTCCCCTCCAGCTGCAGTGAAAACAGATGGCAGTTGTAAGGTGGCTGTGCCCTTTGCATGTGGGCCAGCAAAGCCAGCACTGCTGCCCAGCAGCTCTGCCCACCTCCAGCTGTGGGATGCACAGGGCTGCCTGCAGTTCTCAAGCGCAGTGCCTCCTCCTGTGCTCTGCAGTTCGCTTTGTCTGCTAGGAGCTCGTTTGGGCCCATGGTGTATTTTGAAATGAAAGGCTTATAAAAATGCATTATGATGGCTCTGTCTTCCTAACCTGTCAAAGTATAATTTGTTTGGAAATAAAGGGTTTTGGCAAACATTGACAGACCTCAAGAGGCAGGCATTAAGAGCTGCTGCTCTGGTTGAACAGCAGTGACGTAAACTTAAAAAGTTCAACAGTTTACTGTAAGCAGTCTTGCATTAAATACATGAGACGTGGTGGAGCTCCAGCAAGGCTTTGGTCAGAAGGATGGTGACAGCTTTGTCCTTCCTGGACAGGGAACTATTCTTCTGACTCAGCTCACCATTCAGCCACTCGGAGAGGTTCATGTGCTTTTTTATCTTGTAGCAAGCATTGGAACCAGGCCTTGTATTTTGCTTTTATTTCCCCCAAAATCATTACAAAAATATGCAGTGCAAAGGTGATGTTTGTAGTACATATTTATGTGTATTTTTCTGGTTATTACCTCTGTTGCAGTTTAATGTAAAAGTATAATTTAAAACCAGTATTTCAAGATGCATCAGGAAAAAACTGTGCAAATGAACTCTCAGTGCTGCTCTTCAACCCTCCCTCTAAAATAATTAATAATAAAAAATAGTCTTTCACAGAAGTAGGTACTAAATATGAAAAAAACCCACATAGTCGTAGCAGGCATGGGGTAACTCGGTACCTGCTGCAGCCCCTCCAGGGTCTGTATCAGCAGCACAGGCATCAGCACCTGGTGCTTCCAACAATGGATGCAGTTCTCTCGCCTTCTCTAACAGGCAGAGAAAGTAGGAGCTTTATCATCTTTTGGTTGTTTTGGATAAAAGATTAGTCCTAAGTTTTCCAGACAGTTCTGTATGATCCTCGGGGAAGACAAGCATCACTGATGTGAATGTAAAATAAAATCAGGCTGAAACCAATCGAAAGTCAGCTGTTGCTGTCATGAGGTCTGTGAAGATACACTGTTTAAACAAAGGAACTTGGTTTGCTGCCTTACAAAAGGCTCAGAAGCAAGAATACTTGTGCATGCCAATTAACATGGCTTTTCTTATCGTACGCTAACAGGACGGACAGAACCCAGGTCCTCCACCACTGATACCAGGACTGGGGCAGCAGGGAGGACAAGGTCGTCTCGGCCCTCACAACCAAGGACCTGGCCTTAATAAAGGTAATTAAATGCATCGTCTGTTCTTCTGCGAGTAGTTCTCCAAAAATATGCTGTTCCAGTGCAGAGCCTCTAGATAGAAAAGGCTACAGCACAACACAGGGTCCGGATTGAGAGGGAAGCTACAGTAGACTTGGGCTGGAATACAGAAGAAAAGCTTTTCCCCCAGAATTCCTTAATGTGAAATGTATGGTGTATGCTTTGTAGAACTGTAGAAACTAAAACATCCTAGAGCATTTTTAGGAAAAATTACAGAAATTTGCTATGATTTTTTCCCTCAAGGTGACTCCCGTGGTCCACCAAACCACCACATGGGCCCTCTCTCAGATAGAAGGCACGACCAGAACAGTGGTGGCCCTGATCATGGGCCCGAGAGAGGGTTGTTTCGAGGTGGCCAGGAGTGGGGTGATGGTAGAGACAGCAGGGGCATGCCAGATAGACGAGGACCTCACCCAGATTTCCATGATGACTTTGATCGACCAGATGACTTCCGTGACGACTTCCATCCAGATAAGAGATTTGGCCATCGATTACGGGAATTTGAGGGGAGAGGAGGCCCACCATTGCAAGATGAGAAATGGAGACGAGGTGGACCTGGGCCTCCCTTTCCTCCCGATCACAGGGAATTTGAAGGCGGGGGTTCAAATCGTGGCCCTCCTGGTGCTTGGGAAGGACGGAGACCTTCAGATGATAGATATCCACGGGATCCTGAGGACGCACGGTTCCGAGGAAGACGAGATGAGAGGTAAGAATAAATTGATTCATTCTTCTTGGGGAAAGGGTGAATGGAGGGAATTCTTTCTTCCTGGTTTCCTTGTCATTAAGGAGTCTATCTGTTTCAGATTTATAAACTGGAAACCAATAAGGAAATGAAAACTCTAATATACCTGAGTATAGAGTCCATAAAATCATTCAGTAATAGAAGAAAACCTGAAAAATGGTCATTGTACACAGCAGCTTCCATGTCTGTAAACAGTAAGTAAAGAGAAGGGAGGAAATTTGTAGAGAAGATCCAGTGACACAGGATGAAGATTTGAGATCATTTTGGTGAAAATTGAGAGGAAACTCCAAGGTTAAAATGACAAACTTTTGAACACTAGAAGTGGAATTTGAGACTCTGTCTCCAGTCACAAACTACGGGATGACTGTGGAGACTGTAGAATGAGATGAGAGATACTTGTGAGGAGCAGGAACAGTGATCCTACTATCAAACGTAAGGGGCAGAGCTGCAGCCTGTTGGACTCTTGAGACTATTTTCTCATGTTTTTGCTTGTAGGAAATTTATTTCTCTTCCTGACTTATTTCTTAATGCCAAGCAAAGAACTCAAAAATAATCTAGTTTATAGCAATGTCCTCATCATTGCTCACAATTTCCAAATCAATCACAAATGGTTGACTTTGCTTCTAATTACTCATGTAAATGTGGAGGAATTGCTCAAAGTTGGCAAGACAACCTGTCACTGAAATCGCTCCAGATTTATGCTAGTTTAACTGAGTTAAATTTGGCCTCCAAGGTCTAAACCTCTCACTGACCACCAACTCCATATGTATAAAAATGTGTACTTGTACCAATATATTGTGGTCTCCACATAATGTAATTTTGTGTGTTTTAGTTGCCTTTTAATCATTTTCTTACATTCCTTTTACTTTGCATCTATACAGCTCTTCTTTTTAGCTATTTTCTACCTAGCTCTGTAAAGATGTACCTTCCTTTTGTGTGAAGAGTATGAAAAGAAATGAACAAAAAGAAGGTAACAAAGCCGTTTAAAAAAGAAATAGAGAGAATCCAAGCAGAATAGTCTGCCTTACATAACTCGGGAAGACATAGCAGACAATGGTTTTTAGAAGCTCAGTAGAGATTTTCAGATCTTATATTGGAAATGTTTAGGGACTGGGGAATATTTTATTCTTATCCTGACTTTACAGAGGTTTCAGGAGGGGAGTCGAGGCATCTTAGGAGCTGGCAATCTGACTTCTGAGCTAACGAGGGTCTGTCACAGTGCAGGTGTTTGTACAGACTGGTTAGCTGGAGAAGAATCATCACAGGGCTCTAAAAGGCTTATTGTGCTTGCACACTTAGTGATTTCCTCTGAGCGAAGGTGAATTGGATGCCATGCAGATGCTGAAGTGAGCCTAAGAATCCCAACTACTCATTTAGCTGACTTGGTTTGGAATTTAGATTGCAGTTGGTTTGATCAAACGTGAGAGGGAAGTGTGTGTATGTGTGTTTCTCTCTAATTTCCCATCCTTTTCATCCCTGTCCTGTTCTCATTCTACCTGTGCATATCAACACAATGCTTCTACTGCAGAGACCTGCCTCTTCCTGCTGCTAATCTGCACAGTGTGTAGTTCTGTACGTTGAGGTCCTAGGCCTCAAGGAAGAAGATGAGAGCAGTCAAACAGGAGCTGAGCCCTATGCGAGGCAGGGTTTTACGTGTGACTGATGCGAAAAAGTGAAAAAGGACATACATAACCCAGTATTAGGAGCCGTGGCTATATCAGGCATAGGTATGATAGATTTCAAAGCTAAACTTTGTCCGTAAGGTTGCCTGGAAACACAGAGAAAGGTCCTCCTCCTGGTAGCCATAGGATCTTGTGTTGCGAATCTTAGTAATTTACAAGCTAA